>DWHP01005505.1:0-11896 GCA_018247895.1 Parnassius honrathi | reverse complement strand
AACAAGAGCGGTTAAACCGATCGCTCAATATCAAAGAAAGACCTCGTTATAACATTTATTAACGAAACTAAACTAAACAATGGCGGCCGTCAAGTCTAACAATTTCGGTTTAACTCGAGGTTCGCGGGCTCAATTTTCTCCTCGACGCGGCGCTGCGTTTCGCAGCTGCAAACCAACTAACTCAGAGGCGCGGTCCCCTATCACCACAAGAATTTCTCTCCCTGCGCGTCCGCTATCAACCGGTCCCCACGCAATCGGGCGCAAACAAATGCCCTAAACGAAAACTTACCCCTGGAAAAGTGATGATCACTGTTTGGTGGTCTAGCGTGTGATTCATCACAGCTTTTTACCAAACTGTGAAGAACTGAACACAATGATGAGGAAGATGTCACGTCTCCAACCGGCTTTGATCAATCGCTCGTCTCCGCTGCTCCTGCACAACAATGCGCGACCTCATACTGCACAACAGACGGTCTCCAAGTTACAAAAGCTGGGGTTGGAAGCTCTCCGTCATCCGCCATGCACACCAGCCTTAAGCCTACAAACTTCTACTTTTTCCAGAATTTGGATAAAATTTTGGCGGAGAAAAAATTAATACCCGAAAGGCAGCACAGGTGATTTCCTGATTTGAAAGATGGTTTGAAGATGGACATCAATAAACTGCCTTGCGTTGGCAAAGGTGTATCGATTGAATGGGTGATTACTTTGATATCAATAAAAAATATAGAAAAAAAATACGTTGATTTATTTCATATAAAAACGGCAAATTCATTGGTAAAGACCTAATAATAACTAAGACGGTTGATTTTTTTACGTACTTGATTGTACAGTACCTACCGTGTAGATTATTTATAAAATATAGAATTCTAGACCATTCATCCATTCATTCATTACATGAACATAGACCTCCTCCAAGAAAAGCCACAAAGCACGGTCTGGAGCCGAGCCATGATAGCTCACGGGCTTTCCACTCGCTGTAAATTTCAAAGTACGCGAGCATCCCGGGTTCAATCCCCGCCGGCACCAATGAAATTGGTACTTGCAATTTAAAGTGCTGATTTACCACTAGCTCGGCAGGAGGGAAAACATCGTAAGGCAACCAGCATGTCGGAGAAAAGAAATATTTGTCGACGTCCGCCAAAATGTATTGGAGCAGCGCGCCGGTCACTTCCTTGTCTTAAAACCCTCTCAGAAGTGAGAGGCCTGTGCCCAGCAGTGGGACGTATACAGGTTGTAAGTTTACGGTCTGGAGTAACATGCATCCATCGACTTCCTGCATTTCTTACCAGGTTATTGTAATCAGCTTAATTACCATAATTGGATAAAAATTTACTAAATCTTCTTTTCCGCCTAGGCGTCACACTGGTACGGTACCACCACACCTTACGTATTTCTGCTGTCTGGTAGCAGTGCATGGACTGCTGTGTAGTGTGAGTTGTTTCCAGTCAAAATGGGATAAAAGACCTGTATAATTAGAGGCTCTGAGGCATTCCATCTTAGTTGGTTGCAGATGTCCATGGGCTGCATTAGCCACTTACCACCAGGTGGACTGTAAGTATTTGTCTGTAACTTTGTATTATAAAAATATTAAAAAAATAAACAGAAAAAATATCTAAAAATATTTTAAGAGTATAAAACTACTGAGTGGTACTATTAACTAAAATGTTATAATTAAGCTGAAAAATAAATTAAAATCTATTAAGTGTTAGAAAATATTAATAACATGCAAAACAAAATACTAATGGTCTCATTCATAAATAGGCCCCTTAAATAGGACTGTTAATTATAGCAGTAATATTTAGTAAACCAGCCAACTTTAAGGATAGTCTGACATGAGTGATGATGAGACATTTTAACGATAATTCTGAATATCATACGAATGTTTACGTCTGTCTGCGCCTAAATTTAAAAATCCAGTGCACAAAGCATTGGATAATCACTTTCCCTTTACTATTTATCCTGTCGTTTGATTTCGAAAAATAATCATTTGTGCTGTAAGAGGCGATTATTGGAAATCCCAGAAATATCCATGGCTTCCGATAGATGGCTGTGTAAACATCTCGTTTACAACAGACGTAAATATCCAGACTAGCGACGGGTCGCGGGGTAGAAGGTGCAAGACGTCAGGTGTTGCGATCATCAAGACGTCTGTCAAGCATGAAAATTGAGTCAATTCCTCCCTACAATGGGAAAACATGTCCAGCTACCTTTTACAGACTGATAAAGGAAAGAATAATTATTTTGCCTACAGTTCAACTATCAACATATTATCAGTATTTATCAATTTAAATAAAAATGATTCATAGAGATTGTAAAGGATTAGATAGGCGCTTAACTTTATACAGGTTCATTTTTAATAAATACAGTATTATACGGTGTATTTCAAGTTTTGTCCTGCACAATATGAAATGATTGGTCGGCTTACTTATAAGTGCTATAAGACATTTCTATGAATAAGAACTTTAGTAAGCAAAGTGCGGTTATATTATGGAAGAACTGAGTAAAGGGTGAACCCAACATAGCCTCTACAAAAACAATTATTATGTGTTGACTTCTTATATTCACGCGAAGACTATTCATTAAATGAAACTAATTTTACGGTTTAATTTCAACTTTTTAAATTCCTGACGTTTTGAATGCTTTTTAGCGCCCATGTCACTGTGGGACTGAGGTGTTTGAGGTTCCGATGCCATTGTTAGTCCGACTACTTTCAGTTTAAGAATATAAATTTTTGGTCAGATCTCCACAGAATAAGCTTACAGTTTCTTGAGGTACAGGTTTTAGGTACAGGTACAGAGGTTACAGTAGTATGCTTGGGTTTAAATTAAATTTTATTAATTATAGAAGCCCAAGTAGTTAGCAGCACCCATCCATCTTCTCTACAGAAATCGGGATGTTTTTAATTTCAATAGCCTCATGAAACATCCTTGGTAGGAATCAATGTATTTTTCGAGGGTTTGTGGCCTATCAAATCTAATGTAATGGCGGTTACGATCTTGGACATGTTCATGAGGCATTCCATCTTAGTTCTCAGGGGTGACAACACATCTGCATTTTGATTCTTGATTAACGATAAATGTAGATGTCTAAGGTTCACAGACTGCAGACTGCAGAGGACTGGAAAGACTTAATATATATTATATAAAGAAGCCGGGCTAAAAATGACACCTGGACGTCAGACACCTCAGTGTAACTATGGGTGCGCGATAAAATGTGTAAAATTTGTTTCATTTAAGTATTATATCAAAAATTTATTTGTTAAAAAAACATAACAACAAACAAAGTATATAATTAAAAATAATATGTACAAGTCTTAATTCTTCTACAATATAGAAGTGGTAATACTTTAATTTGCATGGAACAATCATATAGCTTCTAAATACCCTGTTCAGACATTAACAATTTTAAAATTTAAACATACCAGGTGTGTATTTTTGTGCAGTGCCATTGAGGGCATTGCTATTATGGGCTCTCTCTGGCAATTTATGCTGAATTTGCTGCTTTGCATTTGAGTCTCTATGGTTATGAGACCTGTGAGGTTCATTGCAGACATTATCATCTGCCAACAAAATGAACATTCAATTAAATTATATAAAACTCCGCATTAAATTTCATATCCAGAAAATGAGAGTCTTTATAATTTTCATTTTATCACAATTTTTACGATAAAAATGAAAATTACATGGACTTCTGTAATACAAAATAGCAAGTAAGAAATATTAATTAATCTTTAAAGTTAAAATATTATAAATGTTGTTCTATTATTACAATGAAATTAAACTCACATGCTGACTTAAAAAGGTTAACCAGTTTAGTACAATTATTAGGGTAACTACCTCAAAAATTGAAAATTAATCTATAAAATAAACAAATATTAAAAAATGTCAGGTATATCGATGAACATAAATGCATTAAATTACTAATATTAGAAGGAATCTCAAGCTTTGAGGCTACCAATACTTTCTGATAGTAACAAAGTATCATGAGTGCATAAATAATAAAATGTGAAGTGATTATAACTGAAATTTCAAAGAAGCTTGTAAAGTTTAAACAGTCTGAAAATATTGCCAAACCCCTCATAGTAACTATGGAACTAAGATAGCTAAATCACACATACTAATAAAATGAGGCATTATGCCACCTCCTGATCCAATATGAGTTTTCTTTGGAGTGGTAGTACCACCAGAAGGTGCACCATCTCTTCTTGGGAACTGAACCTTCCGTGTATCCAGCCATGACTCTCCAACCCACTCATCTAATCGTTTGTTGACTGAAACAAAATGATTATTAAATAACAATAATAATGTCCATCAGACCAAATTTTGGTTACATGGGCCAACCTCAATGAAAACTAGCCATCAGGGCTGTCAAGATTATAGTGCCCAAGTGTATGGGCAAACACAGGTGCACTCTCTATTCACTCACTCTCACTCACAGTCCGATGGGACGGTAAACCAACATCATCTGAGAGAGATCAGGTCCAGGACCAATGGCTTTAAATGCTTTTCGAGGCAGGAGGGCAAAACACCGCCAACTTCCTGACTCAGGCAGATACTGAATATTTCTTGATGGAAAAACTCAATAAATGTTTTTTTGGCAGAACCCGGGATTTGAACCTGGGGATCACGATCAGCAGTCGCATTTACCAGCACTAGAGCAATGAGGCAGTCAGATTATGAAATAGTCTACTAACAAAATAGGTTGACCTAGATTGTTTTCACTCAACATATCTAGCTATTATAGATATAACCTGTAGGTTTGAATCCCAGATGGACCCAGTATTTATGCAGCAACACAAATGTTTATGTGTGTGAATGAACCCATCACACCCTGTGGAGGCTGAATCCCACAGTGTTCGAGCGAAATAAAACATTTTTTAATTGGTTACACACTACAAGTGTGTTTCATTTCTTTCTTGTAATGGCATTTCATAGTAATCTGCTGTGTGAAAAGGCGAGGAAAAAAAGAGTAAAGCATGTAAATCAACCTCCCTGTGATGAGATTAAATCATGGAAAGACCACGCTCTCACACAATACCAGCGTAAATAGTAACTAATTCTGCTGTGTTTCGTATGGTGAGTGTATAGAACTGGAGACCCTTTTTACTGGAAACTAAGCATTCCAACTTAGTCCTTACAGGTGACAATGCATCGGCATTTTGATTCATAATCGAGGATGGATGTAGATGCCTATGGGCCACAGCAACCACTTACCAGCAGATGGACTGTGTGTTTGTTTGTTACCCCATCCTATAAAAAAAACATTTAAGCTATATCGTATTATAATTGTATATAAATTGAAAACAATATTCATTCCATTGCAGATGTGTATAAATATAAGATATGTTATTATTGCTAGAAATCTTTATGTTAGCAGAAGAAGGCAAATCGGCATAATCTACAGATCTTAAGACAATACGAACTTATATAAAAAAAGAAACCATCACATAATTTTTCTGTTTTGTTTTATTGACATAGTATTCATTAACAGAAATAACTAAAAGTGAATTAGATATGAATATGAAAAGTGGAAACAATGTAAAATAATTACAAATAATTACATAGACATGTGGTTTAAATACACAAAATCTTTTTTCATGATGACTAAATAATATATCAAATTGATTTCCACAATTGAATATTTGACGACTAGTCTCACAATATTAAAATGTACCCTTTAGAAAAGTTTGAACCTATAAATCAATTGAAGTTTTTGAACATTATTTTAGGGTTCGCTTTTGCTCAACAACTGAACCTTTTCCTTAATATCTGATAGCTGTTTCAAGAATAATATTTAACCTGTTCCAGGAAAAGAACATGTGTATACTCACAGTCAACATAGTGGACATAATAGCCTCTTTGACCTCTTACTTCCTTTATACTAATAATCTCTGCGAGGGGCCAGTCATTGCCACCTTGCATACGAACTGGCAGTCGACAACCCTCAACCAGTGCTGACTGAAAGCAGTTACGTCAATAGAAAATACGGTAAATGTCTATTACATTAAAATTATTTATATGCTATAAAACACTTTATAATAACCGTAGAATCGCAAAATGTTGTAGCTTCATCCTCATTATCGTTCATTTTTTAAATATACTTATGTGCTAGATATTTATTAAGATTATACAAACAACAACCACGCTCATCAAACAAAATATTCTGTCAAGTTGACTTGACGCTTGACGTTTGACGCTGACTGACAGCAGCTGACATCTGAAAGCTGACTAGGCTTGGGAAAAATATCGATATATCGATATTTTCTCAAAAATAATTAACATAAAGATATTTTTTAACTGCAATACATCGATATTCGGGTAATTTTATACTAACGCGGTCTCCTCGTTTTTTGGCTCTAGAAAATTGAAAAATCATCCGATTTCGATGATTTTTTTAAACTTCATTATTACGCCGGATTTACGAAAATAATTACAAGAATTAAAAAAAAACTTATATTGGTTTCTAGATCACTCAAAGTCGTATGTAGGAAACAGACTGATTTATTACCAAGAAAATAACCTACCCGCCACCGTAACGATAATCACATAGCAACTAACCTCTAATACGTTATATTTCACCCCACTTAAGCTAAGTGGGGTGAAATTCGATACACAACTACGATAAACCTTAACCCTAATCTCTAAAATCTATTTTTATCCAGAATTACTTGATCGACATGTCTACGCCACTCGACACCGTCCCCTATGTCAACTTTGTAGGATACCGGTTCCGTCTTTTTAACAATCGCGACTTTGGTCCACTTGTCTCCCCTCTTTCTTTAGTCGCGCGCGAGTACCTTATCCCCCACGTGGAACTCTCTGTGAGCACCGGCGGAGCGTGCTACATGCTGTTCTTGCTTGGCGCGCACTGCGTCCGCCACATCCGGTCGCAGTGCCTCCAGCCGGCTGCGCAACCGCCGCTCCTGCAACGCAACCGCCGGTGACACGGCCGTCGTCGCGTGCTCACAGTTTAATAATATGATGAAAGGGAAGATCTGTGGGAATTTCGATATTTAAAAAAGAATTTGTTAAGAACCGTGTTGATATCCTCACCCTCTTACAGCGCTCTTTTAATTACCTTTTGGACTGTTTTTACAGCGTTCTCCACCGCAGTGTTACCCTGAGGTCGATAAGGGGCCGCGGCGGTATGTATAATACAATTATTTTTACAGTATATTTTCCACTACTGGGAGGAAAAGGGTGGTCCGTTATCCGTCACGAGCTGCGATGGCAAACCGAATCTCGCAAAAATTCTTCTCATAACTTTTACGTGGAAATTGCACTCATATTACGCATCAGAATAGCTTCAATCCATTGAGAGTGTGCGTCTACTATAATTAAATACCGCTTGCCGCAACAATCTGCAAAATCGGCAAGTACACGCTGCCACGGATGCAACGGCAATTTCCAAGGGTGCAATTGCGCTCGTGGCGACGCGTTCAGCACGGTACGACACGCAGCACATGACCTGCAAACCTCCTCGATATCCCGATCTAAGCTCGCCCAATACACGTAATTCTGCGCTAAACTTTTCATTTTATTCATGCCCAGATGGCTCTCGTGAATTTCGTCTAAAATCTTTTGCAAAATGTCCCTGTTCTACCACAAAGTCAAGTTTCCTGCGAAAGTAAGGCTTTTCCGCATCGCAGCTCGGGCCCGGCGGCCAACCACAAGAACATATCGTTTAATATTGCACAACAAAGCGTCATGATCAGTTTCTCTAGCGATGTCTTTATAACAAACTTGCAAGGAATCACCTTTATGGTTTAAATAATCCACTGAGTTCTCGAAGCGACCTTTCCCAGGCAATGGCAATCGCAACAAAGCATCGGCCGGCCCGTTGTCCATCGATCGAAAGAATTCTGTCGCGAAATCATATGCGGCTAGCCGCGCTGCCGCACACGAGTTCGAGTCTGTCGCTGCCGCCCCGGTGTAGCCGCTCACTTCGGCATGCTTCTCGGCATCCTCTAACGTCAGAGCAAGCTCCACTGCCTCCTTATATTGAATTTTCTTTTCGGCGAAAATCCTAGATCGTATCGCGTCATTCATCAGACCTGACACGAATTGGTCGCGCAGGTTTTCCTCGAGCGTAGAACACGTGTTGCACTTGCCGAAATGGCACGTAGCCGCGAGATGTTTTAACGCCTGTAAGTATTCGGTGAGCGATTCGCCAATACGTTGCCGCCGCAGCCTGAACACGTGGCGTTCGGCGATCTCAGAACGTTGCGGTTCTAAATGTTCCGTTAATAGTTTCGCCAATTCATCGTATGATTTATTTTCTGAAAAACACGGCGAACACAGATCACACAATAAGGGATAAATTTCTTCGCCCACAACTGTTATCAACATCGGTACTTTCAACGAATCACTAATTTCATTTAGCATAATGTACTGGTTTCCACGACGAATGTACGTGGGCCATTGTTTCGAACTTAAATTAAATGGCTCTATTTTTCCGATCGGCATTTTTGCACAACTTTTAAGCAATTGCGTAAGAAAAATAAACTCTAAGAATAATCCCGTACTCGTTGCCAATGGAGTGTTAATCAAAGGCGTATGTAGGCAACAGACTGATTTATTACGCAGAAACTAACCTACCCGCCACCTTAACAATAATCACATAGCAACTAACCTCTAATACGTTACAAACCACTTGCACATCCACGCACAATATTTCTCCATTTTTGTAATGTTTCTTTTTGTCAAAAATTACAAAATTACGGAGCATGAAAATTTTGTCACCAATGCTGCGGAGAAAATTTGTACATTATTCAACTAACTTCATCTACCTGTACCCATAAACAGCTAACTTCGCAGTCACTACTCACCGACGTCAGCGCCGCTGTTTTAGTTTATAGTTAGTGTGGTAGTTAGTTTTTAGTGTAGTAGTTAGTGTGTTTATAGGAGTTTATAATTACGAAATAAACAATACTGGTTATTTCGTAATTATAAACTCCTGTAAACTTCAACATTTAATATTTATTTACAGTATCTAGGTATTTTAAAAGTACTCTGTCTGTGGTCATAGCCCACAGTACGTATATTTTTGATAATTATTAAAGTAATTAATTCACAGGTTCACTTAATATATTAATATATATCGTAGTCTTTGTTCACAACACAGATTAAGTTAGACCCACATTCCACAGTTAAGATTAGAATTAGAATTTTAGAAATGAACTTTTCGATATCTTTGGATCCGTTAAATATTTATTTTATTCAAATATGTCTTGCGATATATTTGAATAAAATAAATTACCAACCAAGTACGACTCGTTGTTTTTGCGTCCTCCAACAGCAAAAATTAAAAAAACTGCGGTATCTTACTTCATACCCCGTCCAGTTGAGGAACTTTATCGCTAGTTCATGAATCAGATGAATCAGTCCGATTCACGAGGTTTTTGAATGGATTCATCGAATCGATGCGTTGCTCCGAATCGATCTGAAAAATTACTACGATTATTTTACTTCAGATAATCGGTTTTTCAATTAATCGATTTTAGATCGACGTGCCTAAATGGTTTTATCCAAATGTTTCAATTTTGCGATAACACCACGAAGAAATTATCTCGTCGTAATTGTGTCGAGGACTGTTTATTTAAAAACAATATGCAGAAAGAAGATTTGGAGGCGATACGTCAAGACATTTCGTCTATGTTACGTCGATGTTTAGTGCCTAAACCGAATCTTCCCTAAGACGAATTTATAGCGTTAAAGAACCTAACAGACCTCGCGATTTTTCGCGCCGATAGGTGAAACGCCACGGTATTCATGGATACGTCAGATAATAATTCTAAAATACAAGAACTTTTGTCGGATTTGAGCACTTACAAAAAGGTAAGGCCTTCGGACACGCCTCCACCAACTGCTTCAGGCCAGTAAGATGCGTACGCTGTGCCGGGGAGCACATCGCCAGCCTTTGCCCTAGAGGTGGGGACGAAGAGCCGAAATGTGCCAATTGCAGTAAGAACCACACGGCCAATGACCGACGATGTCCAGTCCTGAGGAGGATTGCCAGGAGGCAGGGGATCATCTTGCCGGGACTACTCCCGGAGGACCCGAAGAAGGTCCCCCATAGTCGCCCAAGAGCGTTAGCCATCAAGGAGGATGGGTGGGCTGCCATCACAGAGAAGGGTAGGCAATTAGCCCCCCCCCACCCGCAACGTCTATGGAAACGGTGGAACCCGCAGAAGTGAGGGTAACCACCGGGGCGACTCTCCAGCCCCCCACTAATGATGCAACAGAGCGCCGGACCTCTCAGAGGAAGAAGCGGCGGAGCCGGAGCAAGAAAGTGGCGCAGCCTCCTCAGGCCTACACCAGCAGGACCGGTAGCCTAACAGGCGCAGGTTACCAGCAGAGCACCTAAGGAGAGCGTGGTAGAGTGCCAGAAAGGGCCCTATCAGAAAATAGGGCCCGCTCTACACAAAGGGCGCGCTCTGCCCACAAGCAAAGACAGCAAGAAACCCAACACCCGAGACCAGTGCCAACGCGTTCATATAGGAAAACACCAACCACCGGCTTCGAGACTGCAGACGCCATCCAACGTCTGGTAGGCATTGCAATCGAGGTCGGCAGCCAGCTCCTGGCTGATATAAGAGCCGGGACAGATCCCATAATGGCGATAATGAAGGCGCTGGCAAACCTACTGGCTCAGCACTACGGAGGAGTCTAACCTGCGCCTTCTCTATTGGAACCCGGACGGAATACAGCATAAGCTGAATGAACTCCGCACAGTCTCCCAACAACAAAACATTCAGGTCATCTTGCTGGGAGAGACAAAACTAAACCCAAAGACGCATGTGAAGCTGCCAAATTACCACATTTATAGGAGGGACGAGGTCACTTCTCAAGGGGTCGCCTATAGAGGGACGGCGGTTCTGGTGAGGAGGGACATCGTCCATCAGGAACTGAAACTACCTGATTATCAATCAATGCGCTCTATCAGCATAAAAATGGAGGCGACGGGCGAGGAACTAAGGATCTACGCAGCATACCGCCCGCCAGGGACTCCATTTTGCTCCTCAGTAATGGAAGGCGAAACACCTACCATCGTCGCCGGGGACCTAAACGCCAAACACCCGGCATGGGGGTCCAGAGTGATCATCCCGCCGGGTCATGAACTTTATGAAGACGCAGAGAGGCACAACTACGCCGTCTTATTTTAGGTTTCTGTTAGGTCCCGAAGAACCAACCCACGTTCCGACAGACCCATGGAGACGTTCGGATGTATTGGACATCGTGCTCACTAGGAACGTCAACTACCCGATAGTGGTAGAGGTGCTGTACGACCTAAATATACCACACCTCCCGATTCTGATCACCCCTGGCCTTAAGGCGGTGACTACTCCGCCCAGAGCCTATAAGACCAGAATTGACTGGAGGCTCTACCACCAACACCTGCAGGAGAGACCTCCAGTCCACCAACCCATAAGCGTTGTAGCGACACAGAGGCCGCTGCAACTAGAATAACCAAGAACATCCAGGAGGCCCTCCATGCGGCCTCTACGATCGTTCCGATCACAGCAAGGCGAGACGATCTGCCGTGAGAGATATGCGTGCAGATCAAACGCAAAAGAGTGTTGAGGAAGCTCTGGGCGCGTATTCGCTGCCCTAGACTGAAGACGCAGCTAAACACCTTATCGGGGGAACCGTCGGTTGCAGTCCAGGCCCACAGAGGAGAGGAGCTGGGAGCGCCGCATATGGAAAGCAGAGGAGCAGGATGCGTCGCTTTATAAACTGAACCGACAGTTAACAAATACCAGACCTCCCGTTTTCCCGCTGACCAACAACGCGAGCGAACGTCGCTACGATGCCAAGGGCAGAGCGGATATCCTAGTAGAGCACTTCGAGGAGCAATTTATGCCGAACCCAGCAAGTGCGGAGTTCATGGAGCTTCA
>DWHP01005504.1:0-11896 GCA_018247895.1 Parnassius honrathi | reverse complement strand
CCTTGCCCTAAAACTCTCTCAGAAATGAGGGGAGGCCTGTGCTCAGCAGTGGGACGTATATAGGCTGTAACTTTATATATAGAGATAATCCCAAAATCTATCAAACATCTGTTTGTAATGAAGTTAGTAAAGATTACTTTTTCGTTGAAAATAATATTAATATTGAACTCAAAACATTCTTCATTTTAAAAGAAACAACATTAAGTTAAATGTAAATTGATAGGATTAGTAAGTTATTAACAATATTAAAATTTACATTCTCAAATAACCTAAAACAAAAAGCAAAATTTCAAATCGGATTGTCATCTTCATTCTTCTTTACAAACCGCTTTTTCTAGGATTTAATAGTACTAAAATCCATTTCATAAACTTTTTGACATCTGTGTATATTGCTGGTTTATTAACACCACATTGTGACGGACCGAAAGACACGATACCAAATTGGATATATCTGTACGAGTCGTTGTATTGACCTTCAAGCAAAAGGGGGCCGTCGGAGTCGGCTCCGCACGAATCACGAACGTTCTCACCGGCACATAGTGCATGTCCCAACCTGCCAATAGTATCATTTCTTTGATTCCTGTAATGAAAAAAAGAACAAATTATCAGTACAATTGACTAAATATGAAATAACAATAACATTGATCTACACATCTAGTGGAGGACGACCACTTCGTTTAACCGTACGAGACTACTACTCTAAAACTTTTTTTCACATCGGTTTTCGGTTCTTCCAACGGCCCATTGCCACTTCAGCTTACCAATCCGATGGGCTATGTCGGTTACTTAAGTTCTGGTAAGGACATCCTAATTTATAAGTCTAAGTCTATCACGCGGAGAAACCCCAAGCATAGTTCTCTCCATAACTCGCTGAGCGATCTTCAGCTTCATCACACGACTAGCAGTGAAGAACCACGTCTCAGATCCATAAATCATTACTGGCACGACACATACTGGTTGTACAATCTCGTTTTCAAGTTTTGAAGTATACCCGACGAGAAGATGTCGTAATCTTCCGAACGCTGACCAGCCGAGTTCAAACCGTCGATTGACCTCTTGGTAGAAGTTAGACTTGCATAGTTGAACTATTCGTTCCAGGTAAACATAGTCGTCAACTACTATGAGCGTTGTGCTCCCGATAACTACCAGCATAAATATGGCATAAACATTACATTATATTACATGTCCGTTGGGAGACACTTTTCAGGTCATTGAGCATATTAGGTCATTCAGTGAGTCTGTTATAAATGATGTAATATCCATAAGGCAAATCAAAATTGAGTGATGTACTCGCCATTGATATTAATACAGTATCCTTTCTAGTCTAGTAACTTGAAAACATCCAACGTAGAGGTAAAAAATTTCGGATATATGACGTCAACCTCTGCAGTTGGATAGGTTTCATACTCTGGTTCTGTACTCAGATAGCTATTTTAGTCGTACCGTTCAAACAGTTCAGCACCTCCATATACCGCCAGTCAACTGCACCGCTGAAGAAACTGTAACACCGCCCATATTTCCTTTTAATTTTCAACCGTTCATTTTTACATTCAACGATATCGTGTACAGCTACCCATAGAACCTACCAATCTCACTCAAAATCTCAGGAGTTCCGGAAACGATGCTTTCACATTCGGTTTTCAACTGCAGCTTTTGGCTCTTTCTGGCAGACAGATTTCTGGCAAAGACTTGGTTCCGCTCGATCGCTTCTACAATATGAATTCTATTGAAGTTTCATAAGTCCCGCTGCACTTGGAGATCTGTCTTTTCAATTGCTTATATGTTGTCATATTTTCTGAAGACTGTGGCTTCGTTTCCCGTCAAACAGCCATAAGATTAAGAGTGTGAACGGAGAGTTTTTGCGTTTTTCTGAGACGGATTTTGGAGAGCTTAGCTCCTACCACATGGACAGTTTCCATGAGGTTGTCATTTACATTGTCCACTGTATTGCAGCCTTCTAGGCGCTGAAAACGATTTTATAACTCAAGCCGAAAGTTTTTGGGGCTTTGGATTAGAGGTAGAGTGGTACGAAGCGTTGACTCAATTAGACGTAACCTCTCCAACTTAACGTTGAGGTTCAGTGTGCCTTTTACCGTCCGGTGGTTGCTCCCCATTTTCACAGTCGCAATCACGAACTAGGATATGAAAATGAAGTGAATAAAATAAAATATATTAATTTCTTCTACGTAAGGAAATAAATTTGGTTTGTCAAACGTCATTTTTTAAACCAATTAAATCAACCACCATTTCAAAATAAAGTTCCACTGAACGGAGACGAAAACGTTACAAACTCTACAGGTATCCTTTTTTTCCGTCGTTTTATTTTAAGTTAATATAACATACTATATACAGAATAGAAAATTACCATACATCCTTCAGATCGAATTTCGGTCATGACGGCAATCCTTAACGGACACTAGCCACCGATGTCCGATGTCCGATGTGACGGTAAACTGTCTCAACCGGAAAGCGATAAGGCGCAGGACCAACGGCTTTAAGCGCTTTCCGAGGCACGAGTGTGAGACATCGCCAACTTCCTGACTCCGGGCTGCTACCGAGAATTTCATGATGGAAAAGCTCAATAACTAATATTTTTGGCCCGATCCGGGATTCAAATTAGAGATTTCATGATCAACAGTCGCATTACTACAAGCTCTAGACCAACGAGGCAGACAGACCCATAGGTAACTGAAGTATGTTCGTTCCTTTATGTACTCAAAAAAGAGGAAAAACATTTGGAGCTTATTAACGTATAACGAACTCGAGCGGACTAGCCCACCAAGCGTTGGCTGTTCACAAGTATGACGCATGTAGCAGCCATTGCTCTCATTAGTCGTATTAAACGGAGGTGGATGACCTGCTGCATGATGCCGTCGCCATCAGAGACCTTTAAGCGAGCATAGCATAACCAAGTCCGTCACACACACATTTTTTTAATAGAATTCATAAAAATGAGCACACAGTCCACGTCCATGATAAGCGGATGCTGAGGCCGATAGACATTTTAATTTGTCATCGATTGAGAATCAAAATGCTAACGTGTTGTCACCTCTGAGTACTAAGACGGGAATGCCTCGTTTTAAGTAAAAAGGGTCTCTTGCTAAAGGGGAAGCGCCAAACACAAAAGCAGCGCTGCGTATATTTCCTTGCCATAAAATCCCTCTCAAAAATGAGGGGAGGCATACTCCCAGCAGTAATTTGCATTGCTGGCATTGCTTTTGGCTCAGTACCTTGTAAAGAAAAAATAAAACAAGGAGCGTATAGTAGTATTTCAAATAAAACCAAATAAAAATATCCTACAATGTATTGCGGGATATTTTCTTTTAGCTTTATCTACTGTATTTTAGTTTTATAGACGCTGAAAACGATTTTATAACTCAAGCTGAAAGTTTTCAGGGCTTTGGATTAGAGCAAGAGCGGGACAGAGCGTTGACTTCATTAGACGTACTCTCTCCAACTTTGAAAAAGTTACGGTTGCTGGTTCTACCAAGAATAATCAAAGATCGCATGTTCTACGCAAAGTTGAATTACCGATACACTCTTCCAAAACGTGTAAAGCTTATTATAACAGGTTACGATTTATGCTTTATTTTTTATTTTAGTAACGGTTTGAGTCTAAAAACTTTCAGAAAGAGGCTTAGCCTTAAATTTACTCTCGATTTTTGTGGTGTCTCCATTACTGTGGGTGTAAGTTGAGAGGTTAATAGATAAAACGAAACGTGTTGTAGTGTTTACGTTCCGTTAAATATTGCACATACATCACACATTACGGCAAGTTACACCCCTCAGTATTTATTTATAATCTGCTAAAGGCACTACTATAGACCAAATACATACGTCTATGGCACTAAAGCCGTTTTAATGAAACCGATTTCTTTCGGATAGCCGTCGAGTCATGTAGACGCAGCTCAGAAACGAAAGAAAGGGTGTTAAGTGTCTGTAAGTATCTTCACCACCTGCTTTATTTTCGCAGTTACGAATAAATTATTTGACGTCATTTTGACGTTTTCATGACGTCATCTCTGGTCAGAAATATTTTCAATTTGTTATTAATCATTCTGTGTACCTCCACATATCCGCTAGTAGGTAGCAAACGACAGTCATTGAGAATGAAGTTCTATTCATCATCGCTAACTATTCTTTTTATTCTTAGTAATGTGCAAATACGAGCCGATGCATTCGTCTGTTTAATTTCTTCTTTAATTTTTTTGATGAAAAATGCGTTATCATCTTATTTTAATTATGCAAATTTCTTCGATAACTTTTTTTGTAAAACACGCACATTTTTTTACATAAACGTCTCGCATAAAATGTGAATTAGAACTGAGGTTAATAATTTAAGTTGCAAAACATTAAGATTCGGTACCTACATAATTTATCCGTTTTATTTTTTAGTTGCGTCACTTTCTTCTTTCTTTCTTCTTCTTTCTTAGTTCTTTTAGTTAAGTTATCCTTAGTATTTCTGCCACTTTTGCTTATTCAGGCTATTGGTTCGTATTAAAACTTGAAATCTCATTATCACTACTTTTACTCAGCTGCTCTTCTTTCGCTCTAGCTTATGCCCTTGTCATAGCTCTCATAACTATTGCACTTAATTAAAACTTTAAAATTTTCTAACGTTATCCATACGTGTGAAAGCATTTCCGCTTTCTACTTTAATTTTACGACATTTTCTCTTCCTTCCACTAAAATAATATATTCAAATAAAGTCATATACCTCTAAACCCAAACGAAATTTCTACAGTCTACTAGATTGATCTTTCATTCCGAGTATATTAGAGGTTTATGTTCTGTAATGATGAAAATAATCAACCATACAGATAGGGTCTAAACTATTTTAATATTTAGCTCAACAAACAATAGCAGTTAATTCTTTCTGTATTGTGTGATATTTTCCTTTGACTTTATTTAAAGGCATACTACCGTACGCTCCTTGTTTCATATTTTTGTTATAAAGTAGGTACTGAGCCAATATCAATGCCAGCAACACCGAAAACGCTGGGTATAGGCCTCTCATTTGTGAGAGGGACGTTAGGGTAAGGAAGTATATAAGTCTTTTGTGTTTGGCACAAAAACGAGGCATTCCATCTTTGTCTTCAGGGGTGACAACATATTTGCATTTAGGTTCTTAATCGAGGATAAATTAGGATGTCTATAGGCCTCAGCGTCCGCTTACCATCAGGTAGATTGTGTGCTCGTTTTTTATGACTTCTGTTTTAAAAAATCTGTGTGTAACGGACTTGGTAACGTCATGTTTACTTAAAGGTCTCTGCTTGCGACGGCATCATGTGGCAGGTCGTCCACATCCGTTTAATATGGTCAATGAGGGCCATGGCTGCTACATGCGTCATTGCTTGCATTGCTACATTGCTGTCCTGCTCGGGTTCGCTAAACGCTAATGAGCTCCAAAATTTTAATGGTCTTTTTGGAGTACAAAAAAGAACACACTTCAGTTATCTATTGGTCTGTCTGCCTCGTTGGTCTTGTGGTTATGGTAATGCGACTGTTGATCATGAAGTCCCGCGTTTGAATTCTGGGTCGGGCCAAAAATATCACTTATTGAGTTTTTCCATCATAATTCTCAGTAGCTGCCCGAAATCAGTAATTTGGCGGTGTCTCACCCTCGTGTCTCGGAAAGGGCTTAAAGCCGTTGGTCCTGCGCCTTATCTCTGTCCGGTTGTTACAGTTTACCGTCTCATCGGACTATAAAGGTAAATAAATAGAGAGAACACCTGGTCTTTCGCATGTACTTGGACCCTTTAATCCTATCCTGGGATAGGGGGACCCTGTGGCTCTGTCGTAGCTTTTCACTCTGTATGTAATATTAACTTATTAAAAAAAAACGACGGAAAAAGAGGATACCCGCGGAGTTAACGTTTTCTTCTCCGATCAGTAGAACCTTATTTATAAGTGGTAGTAGATTTAGTAAGTTTAAAAAAATTACATTGAAGACAAACGAAATTAATATTCTTACGTAGAAGAAATTAATATATTTATTTTATTTTATATCACCTCATTTTCATATCTCAGTTAGTATTTTTCGACTAGACGGCAACTGTTCAATGATGTCTCAGTTATCGCAAAGGTGAGAATTGGGAGCGATCATCGGACGGCAAGACGCACACTGAACCTCAACGTTAAGTTAGAGATCAAATTAAACGCGACAAAATCCGTGAAAGTAGTTTTAATCAGCTCAAGACAATTTAACGGAGCACTTACCGGGGTGGGGTTCCTTCTGCTTCAACTACCTCGAGATCGATGCCCCTGGTGTTGCGACTGCATTAGAGGAGTGGGGTACGTGACGACAAGCTACCACGTGACAAGCGCTACGCGAAGCGGTTAATACTAAGTTCTGTGGCTGCCATAGTGGTGCAATCACAAAGCGGCGGCAACGGGTGTTCTTTCATTCGCAAGCTATCTCCACCTCTATTTAGGCGGGGGGCGCACTTGTGACAAAAATCCCACCACATAATTTAGCTTCCCCCCCCCCTTTCAGTGTGTGCAAAATGCGATAGTACCCGTACCCGGGCTTGAAGGGTTCCTTTCAACTAACTAAAGTTAATATTAAACGTAATTTAAACTACTAATCTAGCCTAGAAAGGCAATTCGAAATTATTGATTGGGCAAAGGGCATAGACGGACAACAAGACGCATATATGCGTCCTGTTACACATATATTTATATATACGTTACACATATATTTATATATATTTATATAGTCATATATGACCCGTCCGTGATCTTAAGACGAGCTATCCTAGTTAAAAATCTCTTCGACGATCCCTAATGGTCAATGACGACGTGGGGCGTTTTCTTTGGTGAGAACAACTACCGTTCTGACCGTTTATGGTTTGGTTGTCGTGTTCCATTTCTGTCGAGAATGCAAGTTACGTGTATTCCGTTTTCCATCGCTTCCAAAACGACTGCACTAGCCGGTCCAATAAGTTATGACGTGAAAGAACATAAAATTTATCCTCGTCTACGTCTATAGCGGATAAGTAGATTGTGTTACACGGCGAGACCTAAGGTTTGCCTTTTCCGGGAATGCCGGCCTAAAATGAACCCAAAATGTGCAAATCGATGTGTGCACCCGATTGCGAATTAAGTTACGTGCAGAAAGAATCCAATAATTCTGACGCAAAATCAGAGACATCAACAATTGAGGGCAAGCATGATAATTCAAGCTATGGTGATTATCAACTAACAAATTCAAACATGACCCTTACGCGGTAAAACTATGGGGTGTTGTTGACCGAAACTAAAATGTGAGTTGAATAAGCGCCTAAAATCTTTCCCGATTGTAATCTTGTAATTTCATCGGCAAAGTGCATGCTCACCGCATGCAGTATCACGAAATAACTATAATCGGACGCAAGCGCAACGATATACGGACGTCGCGGTAGAAGCTTTACAAATTAACAAACTAAAATCATGCTACGTAATATAAACTACATGTAAACAATAATACTACAAACACGAACAAACATACTACAAAGGCAAACAACTGTAACAACTTGTAACAACAAAATAATTCGAATATCACACAGCGTCAGCGTACTGCTGTAGCGTAACTACACTATACGTTTTGTTAGAAATACTAATAAGCTAAATAAACACTACTCGTTACAAGCAAATATTAATTTACAATTCTACTAGAGATAAACCGAATTCAAATAACATACGATCATATAATCGTAAGTATGCAATGGCTAGAGCGAATCCAAACTATTAATAATTATAAGCGGTGAAGTTATGCGACGAACATTTGGAATAACATTGCTTTTGGCCTGTTACTCGCGAAGCCTCCTCACTTTTTTCGATAAAGCGGATAGGTTTGCTGGCAGCTTGACCTCCCTCTCTCGCAAGTACTTTATTTCACTCCATCAAAAAAGATTAGCCTCAGCGGGTCCATCCCGTCGCCTCCAAGGCTATACGCTTTCTGCTGCAGCGATTCAGCGCCTCCATGCACCGTGGCCGCGACCTTGCTCCGCACCGACCGCGCTTCCGCTGCCAACATCTATTCGAGTCCTGGGTCGCGGAACACGTGCACCGAATATACGACGGGTCGCAGGGTGACCTAACTTTGTAAATTTGGGCCTTCTTCACGGTGTCTATAAACCTAGCTCCAGGGCTATCTCTATTTGGCGTTCCCTTTGAAAAATCTAACGTTTTGTTTTTAGACTCCTCGCATAATCTATTATGCGACCTAAGTATAGGCGGGACGTTACCCTTCATTTCTCGAAGATTGCGAGCCAATAATTCGGGAGGTTCAATAGCGGCGTTGTAACAATATGAGGTTGCCAAAACATTATGAACGGAACCTATTGTTGGTTCCGTTCCTACGGTTCATAAAACGTAACATAAAACAGTTTCTAATGCATAATGTGCGGTACACGATGAGTTACCCTTGATCTCTAACTATACGCGCTGTATCCAACAACATAGTGGAAGGGAAGCGCTCTGAACTCAGGACAATTCCGCCCGATTGTCCGTTAGAAGTGTCAACCTTGGTGGCTAGAGTCTCACTCTCAAAATGCAGCAATGTGTGATGTCTGTAGTGGCATTAATACATACTGAACAAGAATTACAATTAGCAACGCGATGCCTGTTACTGAAATAATTCAAACATAAGTTGTTGGCCTTTGCTATTTTATAACGTTCGCTCGGTGAACGCTGACGGAAAGTTGCGCAATCATACGAAATACCGTGTTGATTATTTTTACATAAAAAACGGGCGATAAGAGGCAACGAAGGCGCGGTATTTAGATACGTCAGGGACTTCGCTGGCTTTAGTGAAGAGACCGGTCGATGGTCGACTCATTGCATCGCTTCCTGTTTGGCACTTGATGATGGTTGTATTACTTTGATTTGATCTCGAACGAAAGATGCCAAAGCTTCAAACGACGGTAATTCGGAGCCACAATTCTCCATTTCAAACGAACGCACGGTGTCCGATTTTAGCTTTTTTAATGCAATATGTAAAAACACGATGTCCACAAGGTCATCAAATTAAAGATTTTTGAGACTGATGTTACGAATTTATTCAAAAGTTACTAGAGACTATTGTTGTATTGAAATTGTCGTATCTCCTCGGTTTCAGGGCACTCCCCTTGTTACCTTATCAAAAATCGGAATCCTCGGCGTCGACATATCGAGTAACGTGCAGTTTCGTGGTCACTTGGAAGAGAAGGCCAAATTGGCCTCTAAAAAACTTGGCGTGCTCTGCAGAGTGGGACAGTATTTCATGCCGGCATACCGCCTGCAACTTCACAAGGCGCAGGTTCGGCCGCACATGGAATACTGTTTTCATCTCTGGGCTGGCTAGATTACTAATCAACTAAACAAAATGCGAGAGTACCCGTTTTTCCGCGCAACCAGTCAAACAAAGTCGACGCTTCATCCTACTCTTGCTCTAATGCAAAGCCCTGAAAACTTTCAGCATGATTTATGTAATCGTTTTCAGCGCCTAGAATTTAGCTAATCTAATCAACTAAAATAATCAAAAAAAACAGTGAACGATATGAATGACAAGCTCATGGAAACTGTCCATGTGGTCGGAGCTAAGATCTGCAAGATCCGTCGCAGAATAATCCAAAAATTCTTTGATCACACTCTTAATCCTATGACTGTTTGACGGGCAAGGAAGCCAGTCTTCAGCAAATATGACAGCATACAAGCAATTGAAAAGACCGGTCTCCAAATGCGTACAGCGGGATTTACGGAACTTAATTATAGTTCGTATTGAAGAAGCGATCGAGCGGAACCAATTCTTTGCCAAAGATCATCTGTGTTTGCCAGAGATCTGTATGCCAGAAAGAGCCAACAGTCGAAGCCGTAGATCGAATGTGACAGTATCTTTCCGGGACATCTGAGATTTTGAGTGGGATTAATAGGATTAGCAGCTGTACACCTCACCGTTGAATGTAAAAATGGATGATTAAATTTAAAAGGAAATTTAGGCGGTGTCACAGTCGCCATCGGTGCCAAGTTGACTGGCGGTATATCGAAGTGCTGAATTGTTTTAGTATTTGTTAGTAGGACTAAAATAGCCATCAGAGTACAGAACTAGAGTATGAAATCTATCAAACTGCGGATGGTGACGTCATATATCTGAAATCTTCACCTCTACTTTGGAAGATGATGTTTTCAAGCTACTGGACTGGAAAGGATACGATATTAATATCAATGGCGAGTACATCACTCACTTTTATTTCACCGGCGATATACTCCTTATAGCAGATAACTGGATGACCTAAGCACTATGCTTGATAACCGCAAGAGTGTCTCTCAAGAGATAGGTCTTAAGATTAATATTGATTAAACATAGGTCATGTGTAACGTTTATGTCACATCCTCGCCAGTAGTTGTTGGGAGCACCACGCTCGGAGTTGTTGACGACTATGTCTACCGGAACCAATAATCCGACTAGGTTAATCCAACTTCTACCAAGAGCTCGATCGGTTTTAACTTGGCTGATCAGCATTCGGGAGATTACAACATCTTCTCATCAAGTATTCCTCAAAACTTAAAAACAGAGAATTCTGCAGGCTGCCGACTTGTTTGGCACTATAGGTTAGCCGATTGGGATAGCATGCGGTCTTTCTTTGCATCCTACCCTTGGGGGCGGGTTTACTTCTCGCCGGACGATCCCAACGTCGTTGCGGATTCTGTCGATGATGTGGTACTTCAGGGTATGGTGCCTTTTATTCCTTCCTCTGTCTATATATCTCTGCACAGTGAGGACGACCCACTGGCCCATGCTGCAAAGAAGAAAGCCGATCTGCTAGGCTCTTTCTTTGCGTCTAACTCGACTCCCGATAACGGTGGGAGTACGCCGCCGACCATCCCGCGGTGTGAGTGCTCCATGCCGAAGGTGCGGTTCACACAGCGCTCGGTTCGCAAAGAACTCCTACCCCTGGACATCCACAAGTCGAGTGGGCCTAACGGTATCCCCCAATTGTGCTAAGGACGTGTGCTCCAGAGTTGGCATCGGTTTTAATGCATCTTTTCCTTTACTCCTACTCCCTAGGCATAGTCCCAAAATCATGGAAGACGGCTTTCATCCACCCGATCCCTAAAAATGACGACCGCTCAGACCCGTCCAACTACAGGCCCATCGCCATCACCTCCTTGTTCTCCAAAACAACGGAGTCCATTGTAAACTGCCAGCTCGTTAGGTTCCATGAAGACCACCAGCTGACTAGTGATCACCAATACGGTTTTCGTCGTAGTCGATCAGCTGGCGATCTTCTGATCTACCTGACTCATAGATGGGCGGCGGCAGTAGAGTCCAAAGGGGAGGTATTGGCCGTTAGTTCGTACAATGCAAAGGACTTCACATTTGAATACTGTTCCCATCTCTGGGCTGGGGCTCTCCAACGCCAGCTCCTTCCACTTGTCTGTATCCAGCGCAGAGCAGCTCGATTCGTCGACGACCGAGTGCTTTCCGATTGGCTCGATTCACTGGCGCTGCGAAGAGATGTTGCATCTCTTTGCGTATTTTATCGCCTCTATCACGGGGAGCGCTCTCAGAAATTGTTCGGATTAATCCCAGCCGCCACATTTCATGAACGCACTACGCGGCAAAACTCCCGATACCATCCACACCATCTGGATGCTTGGCGGTCCACCACTGTACGTTTCACTATGAGTTTTCTTCCGCGTACGACCTCTCTGTGGAATAGTTTACCACCGGCAATTTTTCGGGACTGATACGACCTAGGGACCTTCAATAAAAGAGCTTACTCCTTTTTAAAGGGCCGGCAACGCACCTTCAATTCCTCTGATGTTGCGGATGTTCATGGGTGGCAGTATTCACTTAGACATAGACATAGACATAGACATAAGTTTTATTGGCATCAATACACTCACAAAATATACATTTAAAAGTAAAAAA
>DWHP01005503.1:0-11897 GCA_018247895.1 Parnassius honrathi | reverse complement strand
GGTGAAAATGTTATTATACCACGGATCCCTATAATTCCCACAGATCTTCCTTTTCAATTCAAAAGGTTGCAGTTCCCCATTAAGCTCAGTTTTGCAATGACAATTAATAAACGCAAGGGCAAACGTTACAGGTAGCGGGGGTCAACTTAGAATTTTGTTTCTTAGTATTTTACTTTATTATTTTGCTTGCTTTTTACTGTTTAAAATTTCGGCGGAAACTTTTTCGTTTTTCATCTCCTTTCTCAAGGATAAACACAAGATATTAAACGCTTTTAATTGCATTAATTTGTTATATATACGGGATCTTTCTTGTAGACTCGATAACATCCCCATTTTCAATGTATTTTTTTTATAAAATAAGGTGAACAGATGAGCACATGCTCCACCTAATAATGGTAATTGGATGCTGCGCTTAGTAGACACCCACAACATTTATATTAATTTAAGTATCAAAATGCAGACGTGTTTAGATCCGGAATTAAAGTGTTTCAACTATAGTAATAGGGGTCTCTGGTTCTCTACACTCATCATATGATACACGCACGTTGGAATTCTGTAAGAGCATGGTCCTTCCCTGGTCGAGCTGACCCCTTCGTGCTACAATCATAATATAGCTGCAGCGTGGTTCCACCACGTAGAGATTTTATGAACTTTTTTTGTCACTTTAGTAAGTTTTTTCTCATATTTGAAGTCAGTTTCATAATTTCAAAATGATGTGACCAGAATTATGAAAGTAATTCTTTGTGTGGTTTCGACACGTAGAAAAAATAAATGAGAATTATAGTGCAGATGGCAAAGTTGGCAAGGGATGCCTTAGATGGATTTTTATCAAACATATTGTCAACGTATTGAATATTGGCCAAATTAAGAGTATCCTTAATCGACGGTATGTATGTATGCGTAAGTATCCAATACCTTTAGACGAGCAATTCTTGTGTATATAATCTGAATCTCGCAAATGGCCTCAACGATTTTCACGAAATTTAGTATGCGGGGGGTTTCGGTGGCAATAAATTGATCTAGCTAGGACTCATTTTTATAAAATGTGGTTTTATCCATGTTTTTAGGCTATGAAAAACTGCTGCAATATCATTAGAATACGAATGTCTCCGGTTTGACTCTTTTTTCCTTTTTTTTAAGTTCTTTCTTTTGTTTGAAAATATATTATTTGGAGCCCTTTTTTTAGTATATTTTTTTATAAAACACGACAAATAATGCTCGAGAAGATCGAATAATTTTCTTTATATTTCATCAGTATGTAATTTGTGTCTAAATATAATTTACAAAAACAAGATTTCAAAAAAACGGTCAACCGGGTGTTACAGATATAAAAGACGCGTGAAGGGTGTGTAAAGATCGTGCCAATTACTAGTCCGCAGTCTACCTATCGTCTTAGTGTCAGACGATAGAGTAAAATCATAGTGTAATATTTATGTATGTATTTTAAATTATCTAAAATGACTAATGTACTTATTTATCCAGCCATACGTATCCATGTTATGATCTTAGCATAAAATCACCAGCGCTTTGAAATCTAAATTATATGTTACCTTAAAAGCACTTTAATGGTTCAGTAAAAATGAAAGATTGCGTGCTAAATATAGTTGTCAAGCTAAACTAGTGCTGATACCTTGAAATTTTTTACAAGAAATTCGAACAAAAATAGCAAAGTCACGGTAATTTATGGTAATCAAAGTATGTAGGTTATATTTTAGGCTTGTAACATTTTCTGAATTCGCCTGTATTTGTTATGCGATAGCTTCATTTAAATAATTCTTTTTTTGTTATGTATTATTACTTAGCTTATAGTGTCGATGTTAAAATATTCTTACCACACCCACGGGATGATATCCAGTATCACCCCGTGGGTGTGGTAAGAGGTGACAGGGGAAAATAAACTAATAGACGCTAGTAGATGATAGTAGAACCAAAATTAAATAAAAACTGATGTTGCCAACCCGTCTGCCAAAAAATATCCATATCCGTATGAACCAATCTATGGGGATGGCCTATGTTTAACAGTGGGTTAGGGTGTAACGGTAATTGAGTAGTGTTACCATTATAAATTTGAACAAAATATCCACGTCTTAGGGTAGAATAATAGGTGACATAGTTTTCATCGTAACATTTAGACGACATTCTAATTGTTACGTTGATCTAAGGATATTTCTTTTTTTTATATTACATAAAGGTGACAAACGAGCATACAGACAAAAACATCCACCTGATGGTAAGTGGTTGCTAAGGCCCGTAGACATCTTGATCTTTTCTCGAATATGAATCAAAATGTAGATGCGTTGTCATTCGTGAGGACTAAGATGGAATACCCTGTTTGCATTAAAAAGGGACTCCGGTTCTTTACACTCACCATATGAAACACAGCAGCAATGAATTTCCGCTGGCATTCTGTGAGAGCATGGTCGAACTTTAAAGCGGACCACTCAAAAGTGACTAAAACTTTACATTTGAATAAAGCGTAAATGCCATTTTAAAAAAACTTAAAAGAATTTCACATTCTGAATTCTGCGCTTTTACAACAGTCCTAAGCACCGATTTCTGAATGTAAAATATTTAAATCATTGTTAGTTCATCGAAGTCTGTTTTTTTTTTTGATTAATTGTAGTAGAACGCAAAGTTGTGGCCGGTCTCAACGCAGCTATCGACGTAGAAAAGGATTATACCTCCCAAGTGTATGCGCAAGAACACTTGCACTTGCACTCTCAATTCTATTATGGGACGGTAATCTGACATGAACGGCGACAGATCAGACACAGGAGAATTTTCTTTACGTGCTTTTCAAATCACGAGGGTGAAACACCGCCAATTTTCTGACTCCGGGGCGCTACTGAAAATCTTGTCAGAAAATCTCAAAACCCGATTTAGGTTCGACCTTGAATTTAAAACCATATCGCATTTAAACATTAGCTTATATGATTACTCAAACAAAAGGGCCGTCAATTCAATTTCTTTTATAGAAGAGGGGGCAAACGGGCATGCAGCTTACTTGACTACCGACGCCCATGAACAACCGCAACACCACGGGAATTGCAGCTGCGTTTCCGGCATTTTGAAATTGAGTAAGCTCCATCTCATTCCTGCTCATATGCAAAATATGCGCTTAAACTTAGAGTTGCGGAAAATAGCCCATCGTAAACTAACTGTTATGGTTGTAGCACGAATGGGTCGGTTTAATCGGGGAAGGACCTCGCCTTTAGAGAATACCAGCGTTAAATAGCAGTTTAATGCTACTGTGTTTCCTATGGTGAGTGGTACACTCATTTTAATCTTCAGGGGTGAGAATGCATCTGAGTTTTTGTTCTTACTTGAGATTTGATGTAAATATCTTTGGGCTACAGCATCTACTTACTATCAGAAAAAATAAAAAAGTAATGTTTCGTCGAATAAAACCTTAAAAATCAATTTAAAAATTTAAAAACTACAAAAATGTATCCATAAAAGTAAAATTGAAAGAAGCAGAGCCAGCTAACCCTGACGGTTCAGGCAAATTCTCTTTTACGGTTGACGATTAATGTCAGGATGATGATGATATTAATAGACGGTTATACCAAACATACTATTCGGTAATCACATCTCCATTTTAATTATACAAAAGGCATGTCCTGCCGCATTACTGTCTACGCCCTTGTTACACTTTTACCGCGTAATCATATTACAATCACAAAACTTCAGCCTAAATACAAGTAAATCTATAAACCGGTTTCGATGTGAAGATATTAAAAACGCCTTCTAACATTTCTAATAACAATTTCTCGGTAAATTCTCAGGGGAATAAATCCCTCTAGATATAGAATTCATAAATATTGAGCGTTATTGTTCAATACTTTGAAGTGATAATAAAAGTACTGTTATTGCTGTGATACGTCTATGCCTACGCTATATTGATCTACGGTTTACTTTTCAAGGGAAAACGTTGTGCGATTTTTATTTCAATATTCAACACAGGGGTTCGCAAATATCGGAATTTTATTTTAGCGGAGATCGTTTATTACAGATCGTAAACGGATATTTATTTTCATCGCTAAGCAGATAATAATTGCAAGTTATTTTTTGTAAATGTCATACGTTGTAGAGTCATGCAGCAGCTATATTACGATAGTAACACGAAAAGGTCCAAAGAGTCAAGAAGGAACACGCTTTCACAGGATACCAGCGTAACGTACCACGCGTTCGCCAGCTTACTCCTCTAGTCAATCGGACGTAAAGCAGTTTTATTTCAAAAATTATCACGTATTTTTCCCCTTATTGGACAACAACTTCAACTTAAAAGTATAGCAACTGCGGTTGTTGGGAGCACTAAGCTCGAAGTTGTTGACGAGTACGTTTACCTGGGACAAATAGTCCGACTAGGTAAGTACAACTTCGACCGAGAGGTCAATCGATGGATTCAACTCGGCTGGGCAACGTTCGGGAAATTACGACACATCTTCTCATCAGGTATACCTCATAAACCTGGAAACTGGATTGTATAACCATTGCGTGTTACCAGTGATGACTTACGGATCTGAGACGTAATCCTTCAGTAGTAGTATGATGACGCTCAAGGTCGCTCAACGAGCTATGGAAAGGGCTATCCTCGGGGTATCTCTGCGTGATAAACTTAGAAATGAGGATATCCGCAGTAGAACAAAGCCCAACGGATTAGTAAGCTGAACTGACCATATTACCCTCACGTACTATAGTCATAAAATTATTTTTTGTTCAAAAATTATTTTAGTATAAAATCATAATAGACGTCAAAATCGTATAAAAGTTAGTCTGTACAAAAAGTAGATTTTTATCTTAAAACATAATATCAGATTGAACAAATATACAGATGTGTGCGGTTCTCGACTCGACCCTGGTCCATGCCAGGAGACTGGAATAATGAAAGTGTACTGGGACGCGGAATCTGGCCGTTGTCTACCGTTCGCGTATGGTGGCTGCCTCGGTGGACCCAACCGTTTCTCCACAGAGGACGAATGTGAAGAAATCTGCGGAGCCACTGGACCCGGTGTGTACATCAACATTCGGCCGTACCATCATTTTTAAAAAACCTGGTTTAAAGTTGACTTCTTCCTTCCATCATTCATTAGTATTTAGAATCCTAATCATAGTTAACATTCAGTAGTTCACTTGTGACTTCTAATTAGATAAACTTACTACAGTATTTGATATTCTATTGAGAGTTGGTCAATAATTGTCATTTTATATTTTTAACAACAGCAAACAGAAACAATATAGGTATATATACAACGCAATTACAGCAACCCTCAATAGATTTTCCATCTTCAGCTAGACCAAGCCAATAAGATACAATGAACTTCATTCTTCAAATACTCCGTTAGAAGCGTTTGAAAATATTCTATTGCGTTCCATGACTTTCTGCCACCAGGGCAGGGCCACTTTGGATAAGGTGAAATATTTATTAATACATAGCAGGTAAGTAACTTTGTTTTAAAAATGTAAATATTAACGTTTATCTCTGTACTATTAGTTATATTTTACATTAATTAGATTGAAAATAAATAAACCAGTACACAGATAAAAGTAGAAAATTATTTTTTTTGTAAAAAGTGGAAAAAATTAAAGAGCAAACCAAAAAAATTAAAGAAAAAACCACTGAGGCTTTTTTGTGTATTAATATAATTCTCTAGAGACTGATAAACTATTATATAAAACTAACATCTCAATTAAATAATATTGTGTAACAAAAAAGCGACATCTGGTGAGCGGTGAGATTAGCCCTCTTTGGCAGTAGGTGATGGAAATGGCACCCAAAACCCAAACAAATATGGCGCCCAAAACCCAAACAAATATGGCGCCCTTTTTTATTTTTTAAGATGGCAAATGAAAATATACCCGTCAAGGTAATTATTGAAGTGGTTAAACGTAAATCCGCTACTGCTTATTGGCTTGGTCAAGTAGGTGACAATATATAAACTAATTAACTAGAACGCTATAAATTATTTTAACTATCTACTTCACAATAGTAGTGTTTAACAAGTATTTTACCTAATCGAATATTCCTCGACACGAACTGCGACAAAGATCCGCTTGCTTGTCCCGGGTGACTAACATTGTGGGGTGGTGGGGTGTGGGGGGAGCAGACCCGGCGTGCCTGCAGCCGCTGTCAATGGGCTCGAGTGAGTGCGGGCAGCCCGCACGACGCTGGCACTACAGTACCAGCTATGGCGACTGTCTCTCCTTCATCTACTTCGGCTGCGAGGGCAACCTCAACAACTTTGTTTCCTACGAGGAGTGTGCCGACGTGTGCAGGATTCCACCGACCGCCGGTACAATATATCATCGCTTTCCGTTCGCCAGCTCTACCACGCTGCCTTGCCTCGGACTCAGCATTTCTGTCGCAACCTCGGTGTTATCGATATTAACTTTCGATGTTTTAACTACTAAATGTTGAGAGACTCTGGTTTATTCAGCGTGTGTAGAGCCGGCATAAGGATCATCGTCGTAGTCAGCTAGTGCATTGAACTCCTGCACCGCTTTTACCCGCTTTCTTTCTTGCTCTCGCACAGTGCACTACTTGCGTGTTTACAGCAATTGACTATCTCTGTTTCGCAAATGTTTCTTCAAGTATGATGTTTCCTATGTACCTATATTCAAAGGTTAGTATTATTTTCTTAAAAACTCATATTATGGTTGTATATTGTTGATATGAAATTACACTCTATTCTTTGGTGTGTAAAACTCGTAAAAATTAAGGAAAATATTGAGTTAAGTGTGGCATGTTTGTATTATGTGTTCGACTACGTTATGATCCAATTTAAATTTGTACTCATAGTTTATTTTATAATACCAACTCTTGTAATTTTTTGTACAATTACCAAAGTACTCACCAGTATTCAGCGTGACGTGACCAGATTTAATAGATTTCTACTTCCTTAGTAGATTAAAGTCTTTTAAAAACATAATTTCTTGGTAGTGCCAAATTAGTACCTTTTGGCGGATCAAAATATTTTTGGAGGAATTTTTGTTCATCATCGGTTTCTCTTTTCGTCATAGTAGTTTTACAAGCACAATTAAGGTATTTCCCCTTAACAGTTGTTTCATAGTAAAATGAACCGCTGAAGAAAAAGTGTGTTAAGGTATCGTGAGATGTAGTTTACATACAATAATTGCGTACACACATCACAACCCGTATGTTAACACAACAGTTATTTATAGGCCCATACAAACACTTGTTTCCGTGCGAGATTCGAACCCACATCCTTAAAACGTCGCCATAAGCGAAAACTGATAATTTGTAACTGTAATTTGTATGAATAATTATTAACTACACTTGATATTTACTTAATTTTATGTCTATTTATTTTATTAAATGTTGATGAGAAAATGATGGCAAGTTTACTCAATTAACCAACCGCAAAGTTTTTAAAAGGGTAAGTATTTTGTATGAATAAGAAAAACATAGAGATAGGATTTTTAAAGTAATTTGGTTTGGGGGTCTGAGGTGTCAGTTCATTTTGGAAAAGGGGTCTCTTGCCCAAAATAGTTTGGGAATCCCTGGTCTAACTAAAGGTAAGTAGTGGATGCAATGGCCTATAGACATCTATATCTGTTCTCAATTCAGAATCAAAAAGAAAGCACTCAACGGCTCCGACGTAAAAGTGTCGCAGAGGTTTCTTTTTTAATATAGAATAAATGTAACAATTGAGCACACAGTCCAACTAAGGGTGAATGGATGCTGTGGCCCGGAAACATCTCATTTATCTTGGATTCAGAATCAAAACGCAGATGCGTTGTCACACCTGAGGACTAAGATGAAATGCCTCGTTTCATATAAAAAGAGTCTCCAGTATCTACACTTACCATACGAAATACAGCAGTAGTAAATTGCTATTTTACGCTGATATTCTGTGAGAGCGTGATCCTGTTGGCTCCAACAGGACCACGCTCTCACACAACCCATTTCACCCATTCGTGCTACATAATACAGCTGCAGCATGGCTCTATCACGTAACGGTAAAGGTAACGTGGCTGTGTGTCCGCAGAGAGCAACGAGGTGGAGCCCGTGTGCGAGCGGGAGAGCGCTGCGTGCGCGGCCCTGCACTGCGCGTACGGCGTGCAGCGTACGCGCACGGCGGCCGGCTGCGAGCGCTGCGCCTGCGTGCAGCTGGAGGTGGACTGCGCGCCGTTGCGCACCGAGTGCGAGCACCTCAAGTGCACCTACGGCCTCCTCAGAACCACTGGCGAAGACGGCTGCGAAAGGTAACTCTACACCGCATAATAATTTCGTATTTTACATGAATACTTGACATTGAATAAAACGAATTTTATCGTATTTAATTTCATTTATTTAATTTCGAGTGCATTACGGCACGCATGGTCACGGGAGAAATTGATGTCACATTTAATCCGGCTACCTTCTGTTTTTGAATATAATTTTTTTGGTCCGATCTGCACAGAACAAGGTTTAAGTATCTACGCTTGGGTCTTGATTTAATTTTATTAATAATGGAATCCCAAGCAGGTGGTAGCGCCCAGCTATTGTAATTTAGACATCGTTTGTTTTTTAATTTTCTTGCGAATCATGCTCGAATGTACTATATGGTATATGAAACTATCCCCGCTAAGAGCCGTAATTACATAAGGCGCATCTGAACTATATTTTCAACGGATTAGTAAGCTGAAGTGGCAATAGGTTGGCTATATAGCTCGAAGAACCGACAACTGATAAGGACGAAAGTTTCTCGGGTGGCTAAGCGTACTGGTAAGCGAAACGTAGGGCACCATCGACTAGACTGAATAACGACCTAGTACGATATGCAGATAAGTCGATGGATGCAGGTGGCTTAGGATCATGCTTTGTGGCATTCCTTGAGGGATGTCTATGTCCAATAGTGGCGTTGGGAATAATGATAAGCTTCTTTTTAATACGTGATACAACCATGCTGCATTTATTATGGTTATTCCACGAATGAGTCTGCCCGACCGGGGAAGGATCACGCTGTCACATAATACCAGCATAAAACAGCAACTTTATACTACTATGTTTCGGATGGTAAGAGTGGAGAACCAGAGACCCTTTTTACTAGAAACGAGACCCTCTATGTTAGTCCTCAGGGGTGACAACGCATCTGATCATCATCATCATCTTAATTTAATTTAAATGTAGATGTCTATGGGCCAGCATCCACTTACCATCCGGTGTACTGTATTCTCTCTTGTCTTTTAACCTTAATTTATAAAAAAAATATGTAAATGGTGCAAGATATGAGTCCCTGAAAAATGCTTTTCGTTTATCAATCCGTAGGATCTACGTGCTGTAAAGTTAACTAAAAGAACTGAATCCGCAACTTGTATTCGTCACTGATGACAAGAGAATTGGTTGTTTTCTCGCCAAACGACTTGCCGCTCCCACTTGTTATTTCTCATAATGTATACCGGGCGTAAGTATAGCCATTCAGCGAGGAAACGCAACAAGCATTTTTGACAATATACCACGGAAAGAAGGACTAAGAAAATTTGAGTTTTTAATTTTTATAGTTTTAAATAAAAGCTTAGTTCAGTCATAGTTGTTCAGTCGTTTTAGTAAACAAAAATAATATTTATTGTGTTCCATTTTGTACAAATTAGAATCGTAACTATTATAGTAATAAAAATAATTGTTTACCTTCAAACAGGTGCAAATGCCTGGATCACCCGTGTGCAAACAAAGTGTGCGCGGAGGGCGAGAGATGCGTAGCGACCGCCTTCCGAGACCCAGTGCTGCAGGAGATTAGCTACGTAGCTGGATGTAACATTGGTAAGCATAAAGAATTTGAGAACACAAAAATATTTTTCAATCTTCGACAAAACTGTTTCGTGTTTTTATAGAAGTAAGGGTTACACCTTAGGCCGGTTTTAGTGCTAGACCGACCGTCGGTGCGTAGATACGTCGGTCTTGTTTGTCATTTGTATGAAAATTTACAAGTCGTGACAGTGCTCGATCGACCGTACGCACGCGTATGTTGCTACGTACTGCGTACGAGGACCGTCGGTCAAGCGCGTCCGCATGCGTGCCTTCGATCGACCGACGCACTATGATCGGTGAACTGACCGTACCTACGGATGCGCGTATCATCGCCAAAAATATCGAACCTACTAGTTTAAAACTTCAATAATATTGTATGACCTTTAAGTGATTTAAGTAATTTTGATCAAGCATAGCATATATCTACACCGAACGCCTAATTACCGAATTTCGTCTTCGTGAACTTCTGTGGGATAAAAGCCACGGTGTATTACACAAACACCGTGTTGCCAAGGTAAAGGCCTGGGAAGAAGTTTGTACAGCTTTGTGTCCGAATTTCGATGGATGAACGTGATATCTACGTCTTCTGTTCCTTATACGTTTAGGAACATAGTAAGCAGCAATTAAACAATTTGTAAACACGTCCATTTCGTGTACGTGTTTGTGACTGTACCAGTCCGGCCAGTTTAGTTGCTCAGGAGAGCTCTGAACGCTACAAATTGACGATCGGTTCTGCGTATCGTCAGGACCGACGGTAGGCACCGACGGTCGGTCGAGCTCTAAAACCGGCCAAAATGCTTCTGCTAAGTTGGGTCCACGACAGGAGTCGAATGTCGAATTTTCGCAGTCCAGTCCCTATTCTTAACCTTATGGCTACTTATTTTTATAAAACCGAAGTTACAACGAATTTATTTCAACATAATGGTACCTGACCTGATTGTGGTTAAAACAATGAAGATTACGGCAATATAAAAAGCGACAGTAGCCTAGGTGGCAGGGCGCGAAAAGCGAACTCAAAAAAGGTCGTGGGTTCGAATTCGCCATTCGACTACTGGCGTGAACCACCCGTAACACAAGCAATTTAAGCTTACCACGAGTGGTTAAAGGGACTATTAGTAATGTTTATAGCATTGTTAACATATTTTTACAAAGAAAAAAAAATTACAAATGCATTGTCACCCAATCACTGCTATTTGACGCCAGAAATAGGTAAGAGGGTGGTTGAGAAGAAGAGGGAACTCGAATGAGTTCTGGTAAACTACTAGTCATCTACCATCACAGTTGAGGGTAAATGAAATTCTTAGTCTTTCAAATTTTTCTTTTAATATTTGTATCATTTGATTATAACGGAACTAAGATGGAACCTACCAGTAACGTTGCGGCCTGTCAAAAGTTCACTGCTCAACATAGAGCTCGCACATAGATTGCCTCGTAAGGAGGATTTTTTCGTAGTTGCCATGCTTGGCAGGTGAATTGGCAACTTCCTTGTGGAATCGACTACCAACAGAGATTTTTCCGGGCCGATACGACTTAGGGACCGTCAAGAAAATAATTTACTCCTTTTTAAAAGGCCAGCAACGCATTTGCAATTCCCTGGTGTTGCAGTTGTTCATGGGCGGCGGTAATCACTTACCAACAGGTGAGCAGTATGCTTGTTTTCCCCCTCTCCTATATAAATATAAATAAATAAATAACCGCAGTTTTTAAAAACTTCTTTAGCGGCGTTGTACACTTTTTCTTTAATGGGTAAAAAATGTTAAACTCGAGTCAGGTAACGTGTCCTGATCGAAAATTCGTAAGACGGATGGAGAGAGACAACGGGCGCGGCGTAGGAGAGGAAGGATCTCTCTCTTTTTCTACGGCACGGCGAAAATGTATGTCCGCGCTTGATTTCTGAGAGATAAACTTTTTAATCTTAATATATATAAATTACGTGTCACGTTGTTAGTCCGCGATGGACTCCTAAACTACTTAACCGATTATAATTAAATTTGCACACCGTATGCAGTTTGGTCAAACTTGAGAGATAGGATAGTTTTTTTGCCCATGAGTGACCCACAATTTTTTTTGCGAAAATGAGGATTTGTAATAGGGCATGACAAAGTGCATTCGAAAAGGGCAGAACAATGTAATATCAATTGTCATG
>DWHP01005502.1:0-11897 GCA_018247895.1 Parnassius honrathi | reverse complement strand
GTTGATCATGGGCGGCGGTAGTCACTTAACATCAGGTGAGCCGCATGCTCGTTTGCCCCCTCTTCTACAAAAAAAAATACCTTAACCTAAAAATATGTATTAAATATAAATATAACACTATTTAGAGAATTTTCTTCATAGGCGCGTCCCTGTATCGGCGTAACAATACCCCTGAGGGCCAGAAATCGGGAACGAGGAATGTCTCTTTGTATTTGGCGGGAACCTGGTGTATAGCACAATATAGAATATAGTACAGACACATTGTTATTTTTTTTTAAATAAAGTTAAAGGGATATGTGAGCTTACATTACACCTTATAGATAATGGACGCTCCAGCTTATGGTCCTTGAGTACAAAAGTGTTAAATGAAAATAAATAAATGGGTAATTTGTCCACAGGCAACTATTGGATCTAATAACAGGTTGGGATTGGTCATCATATCTTCACGACGTGGGCATTGAGGGTGGGAAATATGCATTAGTGACACCGCGCGACGCCGCCACATTACTCGAAAAACTCAAGGAGGCCGAGCAAAAATCTTCCGTCTTCTCCGTTTTGAAGAAGAACGAGAGAGACAGGCGGAAGCTTTTGGACACCGTGCTGAAACAGTTGAAGCAGTTGCAAAATCAAGATGGTTAAACATTGAAAATAAAATTATCTTGCTAATGGCCAAACACTCAGTGACACCTTGACCTTGGTGTTATTAGATATTATAATAATAAACCGTACAACTGTAGTTGACACCATCATCATGAAATTACCACATATATTAAATTGAATTTGTTACTTTTGGTAGTGTCTTAAACATTGGTTGACTTTCCGTTCCATGTTAATTTTAAAATATAAATAAGCAAATAAGGCAAGCCGTTTTTAAAGGAGAGTATGAGGTATGCAGCAAACTGAGTTAATCGGTTTCAGCCTGCATCAATGAAATAGTTGATTGCAATTTAAAGTGTTGATTAACGATATGCTTGATGGTGAAAGAAAACATCTCGAGTAAAGACATGGGGAGTCCGCTAACACACTTGGCATAACGTGGCTTATACTTTTCTGCCCTAACAACCCTCCCAGAAATTAAGTTAGACCTGAGTCGAGCATATGTAGGCTGTTACGTTATAAATTTCGTATATTCTTAGAATATTCTTAATAATGCGTATTTGCGGCGTATTCTTAATATTGCCTCCTCTGAACTTAGCAACGCCATTGATTCTAGCTACTTGTAGTTGTCTGCAGTTGTCTGGTTAAAATTTCGGAGTCTAAATTATGTTGAGCAATTTCAAACATGAAGCCAAGATAAGGCCTAGGGTTAATATCCCTGTCAGTTATTGGATCTAATAAGTTTCTGTTTACAGGTCTTGGCATTAAAATTCTCTGGCTCACTGATTCTATCAGTGCTGTGAGTGTATTGAGAAGTTTTAATAGATTAGAGTTGTCACAAAACGCTTCTAAGAACACACAAAATATAAAGAATTTCTTTTGTCTTCGAGCATGTTGTAAATAAACTCAGCTGAATTGCAATTGTCTTTCCCGCTTGCTAAATTAAAATGTATTTTCAATTCTTCCCATTGTGTCACAATTTTTGTTATCGCTGGCTCTATTGAAAGCCAACGTGTATCGCACACTTTGGTGATTTTCAACCGACTTTCGCCACAGTTTATAAGTTCGTATATTTATGTGTATTCGTCTCGCCGCTTAGGAGACACAGAAAACCATTTATAAATGTCTCTAACCAAAAACTCTACATTTCTTGGCAGAGTATTTTCGGAGGCATGGGTCACTGCTGACTGCAACGAGTGACAGACACATCGTATCAGTATCAAATTTTCTATACCATATTCTCTTTTTAAGAGTGCATGAACCCCGTTATTAATGTCTGTCATAACAGATGCATTATCAGTTCCAATTCCAATCATTTGTTTGATATCTAAGTTGTGACTCTCTAAGCATGATATCAAGTCATTAACGATTCCCCTAGCATTTGAACTCTCAATAGAAACTAGTTCCAGGAATGAGCTTATTATCCTTTCCTGTGTGGCACTATAATACCTAATTACAAGACCAAGGTGTTTACTGACACTGACGTCTGTGGACTCATCTATTATAATGCTGAACTTTTGGTTTCTAATATCATCTAAAATATCCTTGCGAAAGTGCGGCATCAGCACATTTTTCATTATTTCTGTACATTTAGTGCGATGCAATTTAAGCTCCTGTGTAGATTTGGAGTCTTTGAAACACATTTTGCATAGTTCACCTAAATGGTCAATACTTAATATAGAACAGTGCTCGGCAATAAATAAGTTCAACGCACCTTCAGATTCATCGCAAGGTCTAAATAAATGGTCTTTTGGTACAACTTTGAAAGGAATTTTTTTATTGCCTGTAAAGACAAAATTAATATACATAAGGACCCTAGGCGCAAAATATTATTTGACCCTTAAAAATTGATAAAATTAAAATATCAAAATCATTTTTTCAATCGATAGAGTCTGATATCAACAAAACGAATTTTAAATTCATTCACGTACCTGTTTTGAACTCGACTTTCTGTTTATGCTTTTTGGTCTCAGCATACTTCTTTATATCAAACAGTTTAGCAAGAATCTCCGTAGGACAATATGTACAAAATGCTTTGCTTGAGTCTCCGCTTGCCGATTTTGGTCAACCTTTAAATTCGTCCATATTTTTCCACTCCGGTCTGTATTTCTGTGCGTAGGTTTTTTTTCAAAGGTAAATCCATTTTCAAATTAAATTAATTTAGTTTTATATGGATAAAACAAAACAACACAGGGTAGAATACGAATAGCGCGTACTATTTTAGTTTACTAAGTATTCTGTCGCAGAGGAAACGGGGAATTTCCGGCCAGCGTCGACCTGTACTTACCGTAGCATCTATGACCATATATTTTTTTTCTTTCGACTCGGCACACTACTCGACGAATTTCGATAGACTCATGATGAAATGAAAAGTTGCTAGAAAAAGTAGCTAAAAAGTTTAGCTACAAGTTTTATTAAATTGTAGCTGTCTGTCACCAAATAATAGCTATATCTAGCTATAAAGTTGCTAAGGTGGCATCACTGCTATGCACCGCAGTTGAGTGGAACATAGTAGCTGAATGCAGAGTCGCTTCTAGTACGTGGTACATAATAGCTCAATGTGTATGGTCTAGCCATTTTATCTCGTTCTAACGTAAGATATGTTATGCCCTTTCTCTTTTACATTGCCAATCTAACGTAAGTATATACTAAAGCTATGTTTGTTTACGATTTTGCGGCAAATTGAAAATTGGCTGTGTCATGTCAGTATGAATTTAACACGAGAAAATTTTCGTACAATGATTTTTTATGACTTTCGATGTCATTTAAGTCAACAAGAAGGTTATGATAGACTTCGATTGGCATTTCACGGTGATGCCCCATGTCGTGCCACTGTTTATAACTGGTTTAATGGGTTTAAACATGGTCGCACTAATCTCACCGATGATCCGCGTGAGGGACGGCCTTCTGCGGCGACGAGTGAAGATAACATTAGTGTTGGACGGCGTATAATAAAGACTGACAAAAGAGTGACTTATCAGCAGATTCGGACAACCTTATGCATCGGTATGGGTTAAGTGCACAAAATCCTCCATGAACATTCAGCGGTCAGGAAGCTTTACGCCCGGTGGATAGCTCATAATTTGACAGGCCCAATAACTCCGTCGTGTTGATTCGTGTCGTGAAATGGTTCAAAGATTTAACGGAAGTGACTCAAATGCTGTGTTCAACATACTTACGGGTGACGAAAACTGAATTTATTGTTATGATCCTGAAATTAACAGACAGTCTACTGTCGGGTGTTTCCTTCCGAGGAGTTGCCAACTAAAGTGAAGTGAGATCGAAGCGTGGGGAAAAAAGATGGTGGCCTCGTTCTTTAGAAGGACGGGTCATTACGCAACAATTGTTTTAGAGGATCAAAAAACGGTTACTGCAGAGTGGTACACTAATAATTGTTAGACACATGTCTTGGAAAAAGTTCGGGAGAAACGACCTCGCAGTGGGATCCTCCTTCACCACGACAACGCCTCGTCGCAAGCGAACATTTGATTACATGGCGACGTCAGACTTGGAATTACTCGGTCACCCGCCCTATAGTCCCGACCCCGCATCTTGCGATTTTTATTTATTGCCGAATATAAAATAAAATATCCTGCCAATTAGTATTTTTAATAAGTCTGAGAACTTTATGTGGCTCTGCAGATTGAAGATCTTTAAATAATGGGTGCAAGCTCATAAGTTCGTGAACCACTTCATAATTAGACAAACCACAGTGTGCCGTCCGTTCAACTGATTCGCAAATCAACACAGGCTTTTTGACCTTTCAGGAATAATTTTCATTTTGTATAAAAATGAACACGTATCATAGAATTTAAATAGTTTAATTCAAGTAACCACTTTTAATTGTATCGATTATAGGGTAAATTGGTATCTTAAACAATTCTTTAGGATCAGTTGGTGTCTAACCTACGGATTCGTACATATATAATATTTTCTTTTTCGGTATTGGACTGGCTTTAAAATTTGATCTATCTGTTATTAGAGCAGATGAATAGGGTCGGTACTATTGCAAAATTCTGACAAAAAATTTTCAAACACTACGATACCTTTGGCAAATGCATAGATTTAGGCTCTTAGAGTAATTACATACATCCGTATGCATAAAAAGAACCTACAATTCAACATAAATTGAGTCAATAAACTTGTCTCGGTTTTTCTTATAAAGTAAACATGGACAAGTCTATTGAAAAATGTTGCGTATACTTATAGCGTGGAAATAGAAATGTCAAGTGGTCATCTTTGGTCTCTTTATATTATTTGCCAAATATGAGAGTAAGTATACTCATACGTTCCAATTTACAAGAAAATGTCAGTCCTATTATATGTGACATTACTCTACAAGACATTACGTCTTTAAATATATATAGTGATTTCGTGCACAATGTTAGCTACAATCGACATCGACATACTCGTTTGTTTCTTTATTCATTTTTATTACTTTAAATGCTTTAAAATATTTAAAAAAGGATAGACTTATTATTATTCGAACAATCAAGTAAATTGATTTCTAAATCAAATGATGATGATTATTAAATTACATTTCAAATATTCGTTTCGTAAACGTTAAAAACTAATATTAGAGAGTTATCAATACTAAGCCTTGACAGACATACGATGTACGAACAAGTTGGATCCCATTTTGTAATCCCAATTTTAACATTATGCTGACTAACGATCCGCTCCGGCTTTGCACGACTGCTTTCTCGATCTCGACCACAAAGCCATTTACCGGGTCCAATTGTAAGTGTAAGTGTTCATTGAAATCTGTCCAGTCTTTCTGAGGTGTTGATCTTTCATATATGCGGTAATTAATTTTTATTTATATATATTTACCACTTGCTTAGCGGAAAATATAAATCATTAATTATATTCAACAAAGCAAGTTATCTGCTCTGATGAAAACATTTCTAAATCATGAGGGTAAGGCAGGATCTCGGTAACGCAGTGTAGCAGCAGCAAAAAATAATTCATTAACTCCTACCAAATAATATATATTATTACTTAGAAGCTCTAAGACCCCATACCATCCCGTGAGTATCGTAAAAGACGACAGAGAGAAATGAAATGTGAGATAGGAGATAGGTATCTTCGTAATAACAACTGAAAATAATAAATAAATACGGTTGCGAAATCACTTGCTAAGATAGGGAACTATAGTAAATGTTCCCCCTACGTTCAGCAGTAGAGTCGGAGCAGTGGATTGGAGTAGATCAGCGGACATTTGATTGGCTATATTTAATTAATGAATGATAGATAATATCTTGAGGAAGTAATCGATTTATTGGTAGTTGTGACCTAGCGACAAAAGAGAAGGCGGACCGCGGTCGTGCCACTATTATATCACTATACTACTTTAGGTGGTAAAGCCACGCTGCAGCTACAATAGTTTGTAGTACGAATGGGTTGGCTCGACCGGGGAGGGCCACGCTCCCACAGAATACCAGCGTAAAGTAACAGCTTAAGGCTATTGTGTTGAGTGTAGAGAACCGGTGACCCTTTCTACTGGAAACGAGGCTTCTTAGTCCTTAACATCGAATCTGCATTTTATTTTCAATCTAGGATAAATGTAGATCTCTATGGGCCACAGAATCCACTTACCATCAGGTGGACTGTGTGCTTATTTGAAACCTTTATTCTATAAAAAAAAACCGTCGTAACCGTGCCCTCTGTGTACGTCCCGTGACGCAAACTAAGTGTCGATTAAACAGACAAAGTTACTATTTCTTGTGAAGCCCGTACTAAGTCTAAGAATAATTTGGCCGAAATATACTGGCTGAATTGAAGTAGATTTCATAGTGAACTTTTTACGATATATTTTAAATAATACAACGATAGTACGAAATTCTGCATTATTCAACTACGTTTTGTTGTAAGATGTCAGATGATACTTCCATAAATTTTCGTTGATATAAATAGTAATACTTATTTATATCAACGAAAATTTATGGAACCGCATTTAATAAAACTCCTTAAATTTACTAAGTCATAGACTAAATGAATTTATCGACAACGTTCTTGTTTCGCTAATGGCACATTAATAGAGGTGTCTATTGAATGGAAAACGGTAACCTCCTTGTAAAAGTAAGAAGGTGAGAATTATATGGCTATCTTATTTTGTACTATGTAAACTGTCATATGTATAAAGACTTCAGCTATAAGAATTTTGTTCTTATTTTAGGACCCTCTCTATGCTAGTAATTACTCTGAGTTCAGACTGCATAGCTTTTTTTAGTGCGAGCAGCTATGCAGGTCTAGAAAGACCAGTATGACTGCGACCTAAAAGATCTATTTTGATCGCTGCTATGTCTATAGTTCACTGCTTAATCCTATGTCTTCAATGAATAGGAATTGCTTAGCCGTGAACAATTTCACTTCTTCTGGGCTAACTAGATAATTTTCCAGATGTGTTACATTTGCGCTTTAAGGGTCCACAATCAGTCATAATGTGCAAAGGCGTTTCTACCGTTAAGGAACAAAACCGGCACATTCTTGAGTTACTTAGTCCCAGGAAGGCCATTTGCTTTTGATTGTTGCAACAGTGTCCAGTCATGGCTCTTGCCAAAATCTGCAGTTTAATTTTACCTAATCCCAAGGCTTCTGAAGCGAATTTATGATCAAAAGCCCGGATTAAGGTTTTAAAATGTTTCTCCATGTAGGTTGCACACGTGTCAGAGTCCAATTTGCCAGTGAGAATGTACACCAGGATCGGATCCCAAGACGTTACGTCGATGCCCAGATTGTGAATAGCATGTATGGTCTCGACACTTGTGTCATGCAGCTTCTTTAGCTCGTATGCATTCTGTGTTTGCAACGCCGGTTGTCCCATAAGGGTTTGTATATGTTTTGTAAATAAAAGTTTCCGGTTTTTGTACCTATGGGTAAGTATCTCCCAACAGGTGTCGTAATTATCAGCTGATACTGTAAGATGCTGTACGATGCGCTCCGCTTCACCTTTAAATTTGTCCTTGAGGTGGTGCATTTGCTGGGTATCTACATGACATTATTGTGGATGGCTTTAGAGGTCCATGAATATAGGCCACTGGGTATAATTACCAGAGAAAGAAGGAATCTCAATTGCAAGCACTTGCTGGTGCTGTTGAGATACTGAGTTGAGCTTACGATACAAATCCCTTTGTGGTTTCGTACAAGGTTTCATATGCAGAAAACTCTTCTTCGTAGTCCACATCACCGCCAGAAATCATGTTATCGATTTGCCAGTGGAGCTCGTCGATCAGTTTCCAGCGAGACTGCAGTGAATTCGGTTTGTCATTAATTTCTCACTTTTATGTCAACTCCTTGGTGTCGATGTTTTTAATCACTCTGGAGAGTGTCCACAAATTAGTGCGTTGTTGGTTAATGAACTCATCAGATCTTGATGGCACTCCAGTTAACGCAGTTTTCACCTCGTGGTTCGTCAGCATGTCACGAATCGCTTCGTACCGCTTCTTTGTGGTGATGTAGGAATCGTTAATGAAATAGTCATCATCCAATTCACTGGCTGATTTTTTAAGAACACCATGATTCACGTTGAATACCTCCCATTGGGCATTCAGAGCATCCAACCTCTTCTGTATGTATGTTCCTGGCTCACGTGAAGCAGAACCCTTTTTGAAGTTAGTCTCAATTTTAAGGATAGCTTCAATGATTGTTCTCTTTTGTTGAAGTACGTTCTCCATGGTTTAAGAATGAAGTTGTAAACAGTTGGTTTCAGATACGTGTGACTGCATCTGTTACCGCAGTATGCACTTCAATAAAGCTGGTGAGAGCCACTTGTAGGAGGCCAGCGACCAAAGTGCCACTACAGATCGAATCACGTAAAGTGTTGAATATGTAGTAGTTATATATTATTATATAGTGTGTTTGTTTGCGCCCGATTTGAGCGGGGAACCGGTTGATAGCGGGGCGCGAGGAGGGAATCGCTTGCGCCGGCGCGCTGCATCGAGTCTAGAGGCCAGTACGCTGCAAGTTCCTCTACGGCGCGCCTGTGAGCCCTGTTACGTCACGTCGCGAAGTTAAAACTTGTTATACCGATTGGTCGATATAGTGTTAGTCTATTAAAATACGTGACTAGGCGTTTGTTTGATATCGCTTGATTAATTTAACTTCATTTGCTGTTAATTGTCTCGACTAGTTGTCCACGCGGCGGTTTGATATCGCATGGAAGCGCTATAGTATTATAGTCTAGAATATTAGATCGTGTTATTTGTAGTGAGTAAAGGGACTTTTGTGCTGGTTTTGACACTGAGGTGTAGCTTACGTAGCATTTTGATATAGTACGAAGTGAATTCGCTTATTCGATTGAACTCTAAACCTTGACTATATATCAACTTAGAATATAGTTTTGTGCTAAGTGAAGTGAGACTGGAGTTCGGCACTCGGAAGTGAGGGCGGCCTTTGGAGCGGTGCAGCGACGGCGGGTTGTCCGCATACCGTCCGCTTACCTTGGTGAAGTCAGCTAAGCACTCACTATACACCTTTCATATACACACCCACACTACCTTTACACGTCGCTGACGACACCTGGAGGTCTACCCTACTCCTGAACTAGGTAAGTATTGTATTGGCTTGCATACATTATATAATAAATTTCCATAAGCCATTGGAATCATCCCTTTATTGCTCGTCGAGCTAGTTATTCATGGGCCCTAACCTAGTCGACCCTTGTCTGGGCAACTCAGGGCCGTAACAACGATAGTAATTATATTATGGAATTACAAACATTTATTATCAGTCAATGTACTTGACTTGCTTTGTCCAGTTTAATTTTTGAACAAGCCAAAAAGAGAAACTTATTAAAAGATGTTGCGTGTAATTTATGAGTAGCGCTAAATATGAGCGTAAGTACTTACGTATGTTTACTGTAAAAATGACATGACTACATTCCGTAGTCATAAGCTAGTTAGTTTAGTTATATATAAGGAACCCTTATAGTCTCGCCATTTGCGTCTGTCTGTCCGTCCACTATTTTACTCAGAGACCTAAGGTGCTACAAGTCTATAATTGGGCATAGTTATATATATTAATCACGCCGACAAAACTGTGAAATAAATCCATGATTTTTTTACTTTGCCTACCTCCCATACAATTAAAGGGAGTATGATTTTTTACACATCTATTCAATCATGTACGGTGTCGTTAGATAAGTCTTTCAAAAATGTTTGGATATGGAATAACATTTTTTCGATTCAGAGATCCATTAGCGAAATATTTAGCCCATATTTTCCTAGCGCCCTATTTAAGTGTACTTATATTTTGACACTGCTACCTGTTCATTAAATAAATGATATTAGCAATTTTTTTTTAATATCAAAAATACTACATTAGCCGCCATCTAAAATGCATTGCTGAAGATAACTTGTTCTTATGTATTTTCAACAATTTTGTACATTTTCGTCAACATGACTTCGAGGAAAAAGTTATAACGTTATAAATTATAACCCTTATACATTTTGTATAGTTTTTCATATATTTACTTGAAGTTAAATTTACATATGATAATGAACTATTCTTTTACAACAAACATTGAAAATAATTATATTTTGTTTTCCTATGTGGTTTTAGTAAGGTTTTGTTTAACGCCCCATTTAAGGTGCGCTAGAAACAGGAAACCACATGAAGATTGTTTTCAATGCAATGTTAGGCACTTTTTAATCAGTTTATAACAGCGAATCGCGCTACAGACCGTATTGGGAACAGAGTATTGATAGTCATTATCCAGGAGTTGATTTATGTATGACAGGTAATGGATTTGGTGAGCTTATACGATACTTGTATGCGATACAAGTCACCTTCCTCCTGATGACTAATTTGGCAAATCAAGACCTCTAAGTTGTATGATTAATGAAAGGTTTTCGGAGTAGAACATTTATCTATTCACGACTGGATGGTAGTTTATTTTGGAAAACACGGAACTGATCCTTAACTTATTCATAAGCAAGCTATGCTAATATTTGTCGTGGTATCACTGGAATAGTACGACTCAATAGAGTTCTAGGTATACTACTAGAAGATCTAAAGGAGATGAAAAAGGCCACAAGAGGTTTGTACCATCCATTCACGGGTATTAACAAGACGGTTTTAGTGCGATACAACGAAAACAACATCGTTACTATTGCTTTAACAGAAAGCGGTGTTCAGCCATTTGGGTAGGCGAAGTAGTTGTGCAGCAATTAACGAGCGATCTTTGATCAACCACATTATTACCAGTTATGTGACAGGTATATCGGGGAGTTGACAGAAGGGGCCAAAATGTTGGTATTTATAGAGTCGGTATATGACTAAAGAGATGGCATTAGCAAATGATGGTGTTTCCTATACATTTGTGTGTCCTAATAATGCATTCCAGTTATAAAAACTTTCGCCAACTGGGCAAGCTAAAGATGGTCATGCCTGTCTATCTTTTACGAGGTACTTACGTAGCTTAGACCTATTAAATTTTTGGCAAAGCTTCGTCTATGCCCAAACTGATTGGAACCCTGACCACGGCTATCAAGTCAAGCGTGCCTGATTCAATAGGACTGGATGAAAACTCAAATTTGATGTCGTAAATGTTACAAAAATACAAAGTTTAGATGTATTAAATATGGGATTGGTTTGCACCAACACTGTTCGCAAGCTTTCGCCTTTATTAAATATTATTATTCTTTTGTACCTTTTCTGAGCATACATGATTAAACAGTTTATCGTTTTTGTATTATGTCCTAATTTTGTTACAATTCATGTTTATTTGCTTTTACAATAGGCATGTAGCAAAACCTGTATACAATATTTTTACTTACAAAACCCATGGAAATATTATTCCAGCGCTCCATTTAAAGTGCGGTCCAGAATTTCAGCGTGTATGAAATTCAAATGTATAAGATCTTTACTTTTTCTTTGTCTTGTTTCAGACCTAATTTTTGAATATCCACAAAAAATCCATACATTTCTCCGAATTTAATATCTTGGGAAAATAGAGAATAACTTTAAAGAGGATTAATGTATGCAAGAAACAACAGAAAGGGGCTAAGAATTGAGCCTTGAGACTGCCCATTTGAACTGTCGACTCAGAGGAACTCAAATTATTAATGACATTTTTTCGTTCTGTTACTTGACTATGCAATAATAAATTTAAGAGCATCACTTCTTATACCGTAAAGTTAAAGTTTTCTTATTAATGTTTCATTTTTTTTCATAGAATTGAGTGACAAACGAGCACACAGTCCACCTGATGGTAAGTGGTTACTGTGGCCCATAGTCATCTACATCTATTCTCAATTACGAATTAAAATGCAGATGCGTTGTCACCCGTGAGGACTAAG
>DWHP01005501.1:0-11898 GCA_018247895.1 Parnassius honrathi | reverse complement strand
AGGGCCGGCAACGCACCTGCAATTCCCCTGGTGTTGCGGTTGATCATGGGCGGCGGTAGCCACTTAACATCAGGTGAACCGCATGCTCGTTTGCTTGTATTCTATAAAAAAACTTAAATTTAAGATGGGCTTTGCAGTAATATTAAAATACATTTAACACATACATATACATATTATATTTTATTGACCTGTGTGTATCTACTGTATTTAGCAATAAATTTACAAACAAATATATTTTGCTTTTCCCTTCCCTTTCTTTCAAAAAGCTCATAACTTAAAAATAATGGTGATGAAAGGATCGTAAGTGGTTGCCATGGAGACCCGAAATACGAGCTCTAATTACAGCGGTACATTTACAGATAGAACGCGAAGTGATCCTCTCATCCGGAGATAAGAATTCCAAGGTGCCTATACTCCAGGAGGCTAGGAAGAGGGGGAGACTTGGCGCTGTGGCACCCGATACTCCCCCAAAAACCTTATCTGCTTGGACGCATGCTGAGGTGAGTAATTCAAAATCCACTTCGATGTGTATGATTTGTTTCTCGTATGTTTTTTTTTTGATAAAAGTAGGGTTAACAAATGAGCACTGTCCACCTAAAGGTAAGTGGATAATCCCTACAGCCCTTCACAAGTCCACTGCTGAACAAAGCGGGAGGGCTCCAGGGAACGCCACAAAGTACTGTCCTAAGGCACTTGTATCCATCGACTTCCTGCATATCCTCCCTGGACGTCACTCCATCTAGTACTATGCTGTCCTACACTACCCTTACCGGTACGAGGTTGCCACTCGAAAACTTTTTTCCCAATCGGTTTGCGGTTCTTCCAGTTTTATTACCAGCCATTTGCCACTTCAGCTTATTAATCCGATGGGCTATGTCGATTACTATCGATATCCTCATGGTGAGTGGATACCGTGACTTAAAGAGATCTTCGTCGATCAACAATCAAAATGCAGACGCGTTGTCATCCCTGAGGACTAAGACGAAAATTCTCTTTACCAATAAAAAGTGTCTTCACTAACTATACCACCGTTCGAGGTGCTCGCAGACTACAGCGCGGTTTTATCATGAATATATAAATATATGTCTATATAACGGTCATGATGAAAGCTTGACATCCGAAAAGGAGTTAATTGACTTTACATTTAAATATAAGAATTATAACAAAATGGCATTACGATAAATCCTTATAACCACAAAAAGGTACGTAAAATGTTTATCAAAAACCTCGGTCGCGCTCACAACTCATCAAAATTTCATTGTAAACCGTATGAATAATATTTGAATGCATAAAGAACGAACAAACAGACAAACAAATATTCTTAATTAATCTTCGCGGGCGCATTTACTACAACTCAATAAAGTTTCATCGTAATTGGTTGACTGATATAGGAATGCATATAGGGACAATCAAAGAAACATTAATTTTTACATAATAGTAACTAGTCGGACATCCTACCTTTTTTGAAAGGTGACGCGATGATTTTGACTCCGGGCTTTTTACAGTATGAATATAAAATTGATAAAAGAGTCAGACAGCGACATCTATTGAATCCTATTATAACTAAGAACCGTCGTCAGGACAAAACAAATACATGTGTGATTGTGACCTCAATCGGTCCAGTCGTCCAGAAATTACATAATCATTGACAGACGCACCAGCGATTCCATAAGTTAAGGACTAAGTTATTAAAGTTATCTTAATGTCCCGACAGTTTTAAAAATGCCCAATATGACAATATGATAAAAAAAATTTTGAAATTATTATATTGACCAAACTTTATAAATAGAGTTCGTCACGTCACGATAGGTTAGGTTTTAAACACAACGTGGATAACCTTTTTCAAAAAAGGTATTTTTTTATTGTTACGCAAAAGAGGGAATACCCTATTGTTGCTATTTGATACTGCAAATTGGCGTTTCCCTTTCTTCATATTAGGGTTTACATTTGTTAATTTCAGATTTGGTATATTATTAACTTATTGTCTTGGTTACATCAAATTGCGCAACAGTTAGGTAGGAATATGTATAATGTAAAAAAAAATAGTAGTGACCAGACAATATGATAAATAATGAAGTTAAAACCAGTGTTTTAATTACTTATTCATTTTGGCCAGTCGTTATAAATAGTGCCCTAATAAATCACTTGGTCCATAATACATAACATATAAAGATATAAAACTTAAAAACACGAATTCAGTGGACACTTCATCTTACAATTAATAGCCTGAGTGACAGTTAGTCCGTTAGATTCACTTTTCACGCGTTCTTCTAACGTTTTCTTGGAATAGACACATTTTTTTCTGATATTTTCCTTGAATATTAATTTCAAGATAAATTACTTTTAAAAGAAATAGAATTTATTTTAAATATATACACACAAACTTAGTTATGTGTTCTATTTTATCTCTTTTGGTCGTGCGGCTAGATTTAGCGACGTGTGGAATGTGGGTCTTTAATTTTTAGACAATATTTGTATTAATTACCATTACGGCTTATTAAAGTCCACTGCTGAACATAGGCCTCCTCATAGATTGCCTCATAGGGCAGATATCTGCCATAGTTGCCACGCGTGGCAAGCGGGCTGTAAACCGCAGCTTTTTATTTTTAGTCGTTAGTAGGAAGACGCTGCTGCCCGTCTCCTGATTTGTTTCCCTCTGTCGCGTCTTACGACGCCCATGGGATGATATGGGGAAGTGGATGTTCTTAAACCACCACTTCACTTCTCCGCCAAATCATCATCATCATCATTACAGCCCTTCATTGCTGAACATAACCCTCCTACAAGAAATGCCACAAAGCATGGTCCTAAAAATAAATAAATAGAAAAACATTGTGTATTTAATTTGCATTTGATAAATTTGAATTTTTAATTTATTAGTGAATTTCAATGTAATGTAAAGTTATCAGATGTTTAAATATTCATAGCTTTATATTACAACATCTTTTAGAATCGTATCTTAGAAAGCATTAAGTTGAAGTAATTTTAGGAAGTGATCCCACGTTAATGGATGTTCCATTAAGATTTATTATATCTTGACACCATTTACGTGTTACAGGGTAGAACCACACTGTAGTAAAAGGAAACAACTGACTTCAAAAACAAAAAAAAAACATAAAATAATTTATGACATTCTGAAGTTGGTGATAAAACATTGTTAACTATAATATATTGAAGTATTAAATTCAGAAAGCATTCAATTATGTAGGAATTGTTTCATTGTTTTTAATTTTTTAAAAGGGGTTTTTACTTTTTTTTAAAAATAATATTCGATAAACGTAACGCACCCGTAATAACCCTGGTGTTGCAGTTGTTCATGAGCAGCGGTAGTCACTTACCATCAGGTGAGCCGCATGCACGTTGGCATTCTGTCAAAAAGCCCCCTATTCTATACGAAAAAAGAAATCAATTCATTTACAAATATATTTGATAATGGGCAGGCAGGCAAAAAGTAGGGTGCGGACTGCGAACTCAAAAGGTCGTAAGTTCGAATCCGCCATTCAACTCTCGTGATTAACTCCTAACACAAGCATTTTAAGCTTACCAAAAGTATTTAAAGGCAATTTTAAAAATCTTATTGTATTGTACTATTTTTTATTTATTTAAATTCTCAACAAAATAACGTAATATCATTAACATTAAAAATAGGAAATAAAAGAATTTATTCAAGCCATATAGCTGGGATTTGCCCGTGTATGACCGTCTTCCCGCAAGTTAACGAGCGTGTCAGCAGGCCAGGCGAAACGGTGGGGTTCTTGTCTCTTATGGTGGCCTCCAGCCGCTGCAAGAGATTACATGCGCACATTACTTGATAAGGAAATTTACGGTTGATTTTATCAATGAACTAATTGTTTCCCTCGACTTCGTCAGGGTTGAATTCACGGTTGGATTTCATGGGTTTTGATTTTTTTGCTTGGAACCCTTATTGTTTTTTCTAAAACAAAAGTCACCTAAGTTACTTCTGATAACACCAGCTCTCCGCCAGTGAAAGCCCCGTCAAAATCGGTCCAACCGTTTCGGAGATTAGCTGGAACAAACAGACAGACCGATATACAGACAGATTTTTTTTAAATTGCTTTTTTGTTATACGCACCATATATACTTTCATGTGCATTTAGTAAAAAGACGTTATTTTGACATTACAAACAGACTATATTTCGATTTATTTTCGAATTTCAAAACTTAATGTCGCTGATTCATTTTCTTACTTTAAATTTTTTTTTAAAGAAAAAAAATCATTAGCTCATATCCGCGTAATTAAATAAGATAATGTGTCTTATTTTATTATATTACGTGCATCTCAGCTAATTGATTTTTAACATTTTTAATATGAAGGTGGAATTGTATTCTTATTTAAGTAGTAGCGGTAGTTATCCTAATCCTGGGATTTATACTGTATTGTAAAACGTTTTATTTAACATTTTATTATGGGACAAGGAATAAACTACGAATTCTCCCAAGAGAACACCGATTCCTGTCAAGGATGATACGCGAGGCTATTGAAATTAAAAAAAAACATCCTAATTTCATTAGAGAAGATGGATGGGTGCTGCCATCTGCTTGGGATCATATAATTAACAAAATAAAACCCAAACCCAAGCATACCACTGCAAAACTTCAAGATAAAGTAAGCTTGTTTTGCGTAGATCGTACCTAAAATTAATATTAAAAACTTTGAGTATTCAACCAACTTAAAAAACTGAAGGTAGCCGGGATAACCATGACATTGGGATCCAACATCTCACCCCCCCCCCGCTCTCCCCCGGGACCATGGGTGCTGTAAAGCACCCAAAACGTCGGGAATAAAAAATAAGTAAAAGTAATTAAACGCGATGAAATCTGTAAGTATAGTTTTATTCTATCCTTGATAGACACCTACATCTATCCTCGATTAAGGTTCACAACGCAGATCTGTTTTCGCCCCTGAAGACTAAGAAGAAATGCCTGTTTAAAAGTAAAAACGGTCACCGGTTCTTCTGCACTCACAGTTCAAAACACAACAGTATTATTCTTTTACTAGATTGATGGAGAGCCTATCCCGGTAGAGTCAATCCGTTCGTGCTACAGTCATAATGTAGCAGCATAGCTCTACCACGTTTAAGTTGCACAAAAGGAGGTGTGTACACATATTGGACAAGAACCCAGGTCTGAAATAATTATTTGGATTTGGAGACCACATTAGGACTTATCCCGTGTGGAAGATTAAACCGCGACCCACACCCTGTACCATTACCGTTAACTATTACAAGTCCACAGCCTCCACTATAGTTTCCACGCCTGGCAAACGTATTGGCAACCGCAGTTTTTTCAATTTAGTCGTCATTAGGAAAACGCTGCTGCCAAACTCCTGATGTTTTTATAGAATAGGGGTGAAAAACGAGCACACAGTACATTTAACCTTGATTAAAAATCAAAATGCAAATGCGTTGTCACCTTTGAGGACTAAGATGGAATGCCTTGATTCCAGTAAAATGGGCCTCCGGTTCTCTACACTCACTATACGGAACACAGCAGCATTAAGCTGCTATTTTACGCTCGTATTCTGTGAGAGCGTGATCTTTTCCCGGTCGAGCAAATCCATTCATGCTACAACCATAATAGCTGCAGCGTGACTCTACCACGTATAATTTTTGATTTTTTTCGCTCTGCCCCCTCTTACGACACCATCGAGACGATATGGGGTGGTGGATATTCTTGCACCGCCTCTACTACTTAGCCACGTTGTAATATGTTTACCTGTGAATTTTCATAGCAAGCGCTTTAAGCGTTTACATAATGGCTAATAAAAAAAATAATGGTTGCGTCTTTGCATTTCGTAATCTGCATCAGCTCATCTCCCTCCACGTTAGCCAACACAGAAAATTAATTTTACGTATAAAATAATACTGTCCACTAGACGTTCGCCCACCTATAGCTCACTCGCACCGTCTTTGTTCTGTGTGTGTTATTTTGTTAACGTAAACGGCTCTTATAACTTCACATGATATCGATACACCAAACAAGTTTATTATCATAACATCGATCCTTATTTACCTATGCGAAACTTTCACATACAGAAGCATTAAGGAAGATATATTGTTGTATTTCACCCGTAGATCATAATTTTTATGATCTGTGGTTTCTCTAACACATTATAAATAGCTTCTAGTGTTTATTGTGCGACTGCATTGCAAGCGGAGAGCAGAATAAAAGCTTTATAAAGAAATAATTTTGACACGACGCGTAATAAGTGTGCTTCTATACTTCTATACATTTACTTTTTTCTTCGTTAGAAGTCCGTAAAATTCCACTGCCGGAAAGGCGCTTCTGCTATTGTATGAAAGACATACTATAATCATCAATCTTAGCAAGAAAAAACTTTTAGTAAATTTATTAAATTTGTAAAAGAATTTTTAATAAAGCTTAGGCAATGAGCAGTTCATAAAACGTTTTAAACTACTGTCAACTTCGTATGCATATTGCTGTGCCTAAAGGTATATGTCCATGTTTGTGATGTGATGTGTAATGTTTATATAGTTACTATATCGCGCGTAATGCAACTATTATATAAATAAATATCAGGCGGATTATCGATGGTGTCAGACGTCTAGTACTTTAGACTGCGGTGCTCATCACCGGTCTAAGTATTTTACATTGGACTTAAACGTACCTTAAATACCGTCATCTGTCGTGATATTTTTACACAACATTTACATTCACTTTAAGTAGTCACAAACACAAATATTACCGTGGTTCATATTGTTTTGTTGTGACAATCTTCATTCGTTAACTATGACATCGGTACGTCGAACGCCTCAGTCCCCCCGTGACCGTGAGTACTGTAAGGGAATTTAAAATGAGTTTTGTCGCCAAACCTCACATATGATTTTATTTTTTTCTTGCAACCCTGTTCACGTTGTCTGGAAGAGATTGCTCTTAGCGACAAGACCACCCATTGTACCACATTTCTTTCTCTCCTTTTCTTGTTAATATTTATTGTTTTTTTTGCATTCAATAAAATGTTATCTATCTATCTATCAATAAAATGCGAGAGAGAGGGAGAAAACGAGTTATATTTAAAATTCATATTACACGAAAATTTTCACAACAACATTGTCATTACATAAGAAGAAACATTAATTTAATAACAACGCAGCCTGCTGTCGCTTCCGCTGGTTACTGAATGTACACGTATATTAATATGAAATTGTATAACATTTTACTTGGTGGAGCAATGCTGCAGCTATATTAATGGTACCTATAGTTGTAGCATGAATGAGTCGGCTCGAACGCGAAGGAGCACACTCTCACAGGATATCAGCGTGAAGTAGCGCTCAACGCTGCTGTGTTTCGTATGGTGAGTGTAGAGAACTGGAGACCCTTTTTAATGGAAACGAGGCATTCCATCTAAGTCCTTCTGGGTGACAACGCATCTGCATTTTTATACGTAATCGAGGTTATCTATGAACCACGGCAACCATTTGCCGTAAAGTGGTTTGTGTGATCGTTTGTGACCCTTATCCTATAAAAAAGATATCTTAGTATATCATTTATATCAGTAAAAAGCTACTTGTTACACTGCGCTTCTTATAAAATATGATATTTATGTTCTGATTCCGGGACGGTCAACGACAAGTCTACCGTCTCAGAATACGTCTGATCAAAATAAAGGTTTCGCGGCAATATCGACCGTATGGTCAGCACATTAAAGATCGAAAGGACATGCAATTCGGTTCGTGACGTTAACGACCGTAGGCTTTGTTGTGACGTCATGTTTGTCTCGTCACTTAAAGGAACCGGTCGAGTTCGAAAGTAAATCCCGCGTCGTGGCTCCGTACAATTTAAAATCTCATTGTTTAAAAAAATGCTACTGCCTTTCTTGTATTAAGTAATAAAAGACTGAAACCCATCTAATAGCAACGATGCATTTTATTAAATTTAATTAAATATTCCTCCTGTAGCCAACATGCTGCTTGTAATCAGGACATCACACCAATCTGTAAGAAAGAAGGATAAAATAGCAATAAAATGCTACAAACGGCATTTTTTGTGATAAGTAACAAGAGACTAAGGTCCTTCTAATAGCAACAATGCATTTTTATTTTACTTAATTCTTAAGGTCATGTATTCATTAAACATTGATGTACCACATATCAGAAGAGACACTGAGACTTGATTACTTGCAATACGCATTAGAACAGCCCACGGGCTCAAACTCACCTAAACTGTTCCATAAAAACATAGTCTGTGTCTCCTGATGCGCCCCACAGATGTTGTTCTCGGTGTCTATTCTAGTACGTAGTACTTACTTCAATGTCATTAACCGACAATTGAAGCGCAACCTGCATCTCAACATGAGCGAAGATGTGATATTTATTTGTAGCAACTTTGACAACCTAAAAAAACACGCGTTATGTTGCGCACGATCTGGCAACGTCGCACGCTGTGCTAAGCGTGTTGATAATCAAGTGTTGAGCGTCAATTCTTGCGCCTAATGAATGAATTATAATAATTTTTATTTCATTGTTTACATACAGGAACAAATATGATTACAATTAAAGAAAGTAACAATAATAAAAATAACATGCAATAATAAAAATTAAAACTATGTGTAGCTTGATAATGTAGAATCTACAAAAGAAAATTTTTAAACTCAAGTTTATACCCGTGTGTACCCGTGTCTCAGACCATCACTTACACTATGGGTTTATTACACAAGATATATTTAAATATTTAAACTTTATTTTATTATAATAAATAGAATAACTAAATAACAATTATTTGTAACCTACAATTAATACAAAACTATTTTAGGATTACTAACAACTTCTCTATGTCTTCGTAATTTAATTTGTTCAGAAATTCTCTTACAATTATATTACATATCTTATCCATAAATTACACTATATATTTTTCGTGACTTGTTAAGCTTGTTATATAGAAACGGTCCTAAAAATATGTAAAATCTGTTGACAAATGCATGTTTGGTTTGAGGTTTTACACAAACTAAGTCCATTCTTCTCCTGTCTATGTATTTTAAATGAAATGGAAGTTCGTTTGCTGTTTTAATATGATGTTCAGAATGAACAACTGACGGACAGTATACTACACGCCAAGTAAAGTTGATGTGTAGGGAATATGAAAGGACGGAAAGTGGCTACCTTTCGAACTGCTCTGCTCTGCTCTGAGCACGTTCTTTTATAATCTTGTGTACTTGCGAACACGTCTTGACATTATTGACTTATCTAACCGGCATCGGGACAAAGGTGGCGGGCCTCAGCTCTGACGGCTGCCTCGTTTCGTTAAATGTTCGTTGGCGGTGAGAACTGCCCAGGGACGCGAGTGGATGGTGTGTACGCGGTGTGAAGGGGTTTGCGGCATGTCCGTCAGCGGACTCGCTGCGTCTTATCCGGTTGAGACAAGCTTATGTCGATCCACACTGCCTCCGCCGGTAAACCCATATGGCTCACCGTCGCATGTTCCTAAGGAGAAATCGGATTTATTTGCTTCTCCTTTGGCTAGTAATTCGCGTCTGGACAGTTGCGACAGCATACCATCTCAATTACCTCACTGCGGTACCTCTATGTCAGAGGTCCGTATCACTAAGAAGGAGGTTCTTACGAAGTATATACCTGAACCAAGCTAGTAGACATGATAGTATGCCAGCTATAGTTCTAAAGGTCTGTATACCTGTGTTTTCTCATGTATTGACGTGCTTGTTCCGCCTCTCAATCAGGACTGGAATTGTGCCCAAATCTTGGAAGCCGGCCAATGTCAGCCTGTGCCTAAAAAAGGTAGACGTGCCGACCCTGCCAACTATCGACCATTTCTGACTATCGTTGGACTCAGTGCAGAGACGTGCTGAGAGGCTCATTGTTGGCCTTGATTTGGTTGAAACCAACCTTGTCAGCCTCGACCACAGGCCATTGTAGTCAGGATTTATTTTGGAGAGTGTGCGCAGGAATTGCACGCTTTAATTCCTCCATCTCCATTTCGAACGACCAGGCGGTCGGCGGGTCTTCACTCCATTGTTGTCGATATTCCACGCATTAGAACCAAATGGTTTACTTCGACTTTTTAAGTGTGTATGTATGTGTATGTTCTTATATCACTCATCCGATTACGAAATATTATTGACGAGTATTAGTAGCATTAGTGAGTAAGACAACGCAACATATGCCGGGTACAACTAGGTTATAATAAAAATCAAATGTTTTTGGTTTGCAAATTTGTTGCTACAAATATTCCTAGATTTGTAGCAACAAATTTGCAAACCAAATAAATCTAATTGGCAATTTTGAAGCAAAAAGATAAAGCGAAAACTGAAGTGTATACGAGTAAAACAACATTATAATCAAATTATATACTATTATGCTCTATAATGAACATGATAAAGAAAAATTCCGTAATCTATTTAATACCAATAATTTGATATCAACTGTTATTACGAAAATAAATAAAATTTTGAAAAATACGTATCAATGATGAACATAAAAAAGTGTGATCATTCTGATGCGATTAACAGCGAAGCGTCGATAAATACGAGCCCATTTGAGCAATTGGGTGGGTTGGTTAATAGTCAATCTACTTTTGGGGTATTCAAGCTGCCCGTGAAGCATAAACTATTCAAGTTGACATAGTGTAGTATGTAACTGTCGTAACCGAACCGAGTTAGGGATTAAACACGTTGAAACGGTTACGGTTCTTTGCTTTAATTAGTTTTCTAATTTAAAAAAAAGCTACTATAATTGCTACGAAGTAGATTTTCAGTTCGTATTGTTTATTAATGTGGCGATGGAAGTACAAATTTCGGTTGGTATTATTTTCAGTATTGTTTCGGTTCTGTAGACAAACCACGGCTCTCAACCTCTCAAGTCCCTAAAAGCTAAGCCCTGGTTCTAAATTTCACAGTACTAAAACAAGGGTAACTAAGTACTGATTGTAATATTAAGTAATGCTAATTTAGAATAAGTTTGTCTGTAAAGAAAAACGTCGTGAGAAAACCTGTTTTTACGAAATTGAAGTTTTTGTGGACAAGTGGGACTGCCAACATGCACCCGAAGCAGTAAGGTGGAATTATTGCCCCATAATCCTCTCAAAAATGAGAGGAGACATCTACCTCTAGTTGACTATAATTCACTTTTATATTTCCGGTTAGTTTTTTACAGTTAAGTTTATTTTTCTAAGGATTATCAATTGTAGTAAGTTCAGCATATGCAAGATTTTATACGTGTTAAATTCACGCTGCAAAAAAGGGGGTAAAATCACGCTCTTACAGAGTCCAGCGCAAAATAGCAGCATGATATTTCTGTATTTCATACGATTAGTAGATCACTTTCAATGGTAACGAGGCTTTCCATCCAAGTCTTCAGGAGATAGATGTGTGTGGGTACCCGTGGGTCACAATATCCACTTAACATCGGGTGGACTAATTTATAACCACAACTTTTTCTCCTTGCAAAGACGCAAAGAGAGAACATTGTGATTATAAATTAATCGAATAATAACTAAACGTTGGAATGACGTGGGAAAAAAGCCCTTTGTTCTGTCACGGAGTTTATAGCGGTAGCTAATACCTGCTAATTTCATACTGCCGGTTGATAAGTGTGCTGTCTATATAATTACAGGCTGTGTGGTCTTTTATCTTAAAATTATCAATCAAGTGAGATATAAGAATGCACCTTTACGTAAGGTATACGTAATATACCCTTGTTTGAAGTTGTTTGTAGATAACTATGGTAATTTTTAATTATCTACAATAGGCATTAAACATCACATGGAGCTTGTTAGCCATTCCAATGTGACAAACGCAATGTTGTTATTTTTAAATATAATCTACATCATACTAGTTTTTACGGATTTTATCGCGTATATTTAACTTTTTAAATACCCGACGTTTCGAGAGCTTTACAGCACCCA
>DWHP01005500.1:0-11898 GCA_018247895.1 Parnassius honrathi | reverse complement strand
AATTGAGATAACATACTACATTACAAATATAAATATACAAATATAAGATTATTATGCGATGCGAGTGCGAAAGTAAACCTGTCTGTTTCAATAAATTTCAACAATTTGACGATTCAAAAAGAAATGATGAACGTAGGAGGCGTCTATAGATCATGTAAAAGTATTCTTGATAGATCATCCAGGGAGCGTGTAAACATCGAGAAAAATTACAACATATGTGATGTAAATTCAAATTCAAATTCAAAATTTGTATATCTGAGGGTTGAATGCAGCGAACATATTTTATTTTTAAAGATCTATTCTCATTACCTGTATTCACAAATAAAATAAATTTGAAATTGAATGTGATGTAAAACATGTTTATTATAAAAAATAACTTAATACTAAAAAAATTGTAAAAAGTAGTTGGCATAAAAATTAATGTCCATGGAATTAAAAATATACCTTTCTAGTCTCCAGATGGTAGTGTACGCCAGGGTACGCAGTGCTGCCAAAGCACCCACGCTCAGGAAGAATAAGATAGCTTGGTCGTGGATGCTCAGCGAGGGATTCTCGTCACGTTTTATTTGCTTCCGCCGTTCCGTAAATCATTTAAATTTATTAAAAATATTCGTTGGAAACCAAAAATAATAAATACAAGTTTTTGATTGTAAAATATTTTGTAACTACTCAAGAATTGTTTCACATCAGCGAGTTAAAAGTAAAATATTTAGCTCCACTTCAATTTGATGTATCATAATAACACGAAATGAAAACAAAGTATGCTGACTACATATATTAACCTAAATTAATTACCCAAATCTTGGACCATTAGAAATAAGAAATACTGGCAACATTCTCTCGTTACGTAATCTCGACACATTGACATTCGTGCTTCGAATAACCTTCAAAATTTTGTTGGGGTAACAAAATAAAATATTATTATATTAGTGTTTACGAGTGAAATGACATTGCGTTAGACTTTTTGTTAACTTGAGTATTGTTTTTGCATCATTTAATTACACAGGACAGCATTTTGTAGGCAAATTTACTGCACGGCGCCCCGGGAAGTACTGATGTAAATGAGCGTAGTTCGATGCATGTGTTTGCGTGAACGCGTGTGTTTACATAAAGGAGCGAAGTCTCTTGTCTTCCGCGCTGTATCTACCTGTTTTACTTCATCTGAGATGATAATAAATAAACCCTACAACTATCCTCTACTTCTGATACTCCGTATTTGTTTCATTCTCTCGAAATTCAGCGGCCTGGAGGTTTCATTTCTACTTCGTGTGAACTGTACACATTTTTTTTTTAATTTCAATAGTCTCCCGTATCTAATCATTGGTAAGCTTGGTCTATAAATTCTGATGTAACGGCGAGGACAATTTTGAACATCTTCATAGACTGTAAGACTTCACTGAGCATCGGTGATTCACGTCAGCTATATGTTTTTGGCCGTAGAAGGACAAGAGATCTCCCAACGGGCAAGGTGATCGGCCCGGGGAGCAGCTAACGCTCCACGTGTTGTCTGCTTTCTAGTGATGTTAAAACTGTCAGCTCAGTGTTGTCATCTGCGAGAACTGCTTGGGTCCTGCAGGTCTCGGGCCTCGGGATGTGCCCCCATTACCCGATTATCCTCGCGGCCCACTACTATGGGCCGGTCCTGGGAGCCTTATTTAACCGTTGTTAGTCATTTTTTGGATTTAGTCCGTAGTTAGTAAAAATTTTCGTAGTTGGTTAAGACTACGAAAAAAGGAGGTTATCATGAGAAGCCAAAGATGGCCTATCAACGGCGTTGTAGACTGTTATTCAACTCTCTAATCTATATAGAGAGGAGTTCTCTTGGATAGGGTCGCCCGTCCGGAGGGTGAGTGTGTAGCGGCGCTAAGTTTTTGAGGTGTACGTGTGGGCCGTTGTCTGCGCGGTCGAGAACAGTCCGCGTGCCAACCGGGCCGGAACTGTCAGCCTTTTGGCTTTACAACCCTGCCTTTTTTTGGCTTTACGGCCCAGATGCCGCCCCTCAGACGGTATGTACACGGTGTAGAGGGGTGTGCGGCCCGCCTGTCTGCAGACTCGCTGCATCATATCAGTCGTCATAACAGTGTTTGTGGCACTAGGGGAATGTGTAGTGTGTGTGTTTGTGTGTGTGTGTGTGCATGTGTGTGTGTGACGTGCCGGCAACATTTGGGTCGGCATTGATCGTAGTCGGCGACATTTGAGCTCCAGTTGTTGTTTTGGAGCTGTTCTATATATAGCAGCTTTGGAACTTTAATAGCACGATTTAGGCTTCTGTGCGTTTCGCTTGTGGCGCGATTACAGCGCCGCCAAATTTTCTTTTACATGTGTATAGATCATTTTATTTGTCCCATGTTATTACTAAGAATACATAAAATAAGTTGATTTAAACACGATAAAACGTAAAATTTGTTTTACTCAATTTCTAGTACTCATGTAAATATAAAAAATCATTAAGTGTTTACGTCAATTTACAGAATCGTTGCCAAGTAAATAACTTAGTGACTGCGATCTAGGTATGAGCGACCTATTTTTATTAAACTTGTGGGTGACATGCGCAATCTAAGTCACATATTAACAGAGCCCACTTAGTGTCGTTATCTACAGCAAATAATTAATATTTGTCTGTCCGTGCACTGTGGGAACGACAGCGGCCAAGTTTGACCAATCGGGTCACTTAATGAGGTTGGTCGATGATAACAGGCACCTCTATCATACCAGCGTTTAAAATATATATAACATGTATATTGTAAAGGTTACGATTTCTTAGCTTTAATAAACAATAGTTATTTGAAGTTTTAGTTAAAAAAACAACTTGCAATATAAATTCATTCAGAATCGAATGAATTAGTATTTATACAAAATAAATAAACAATTGTTAGGTATTTTAGCCTTTAAATATTTTTATACCCCTATATAAATAGATTACACTCCGATAGTGGTCTCACTTTGAAGAAATATTTTTCTGCCAAGGATGAAAAACAGGAGATGAAATTTATAAAGCAACTATTTAAACGACGTTTGATTTGTACCTTAAGCTTCCGTTAATGCTAAGTTTCACTCAAAGGCGTCAAATAAATTTTAACATAAAAAAATTAAAAATCAACTTAAAAAAACAAAAATAATACTTTCCACATAATTAAAAAGCTTTTAAAATCGCTGCTCATACGTATAAGAATGATAAATAATAATAATAATGTATCGAATAATTAAGCAATTAAATGATGTAGAATTAGTTTTTTTACTCCTTTTGGACCTTCAAAATCAAAGTGGGTTTTTTATTTTTTATGTTGACTAATTACTTATTTCCTTGCTTTAAAAATGGTCTCTCTCCAGGAAATGCAGGGCACTATCAGATACATAATTTAAATATTTGTGTTTTTATACAAAGATGTAAGGATTAGAACTACTACATACCACGAATTGACAATCGGTGACACTGACAACTAAGTCAAGCGGTTTGCCAGAGATAAGAAATAAATGGTCAACAGTTGATTAATAGACAAGAACTGATTTAGCTTAAACGTTTCTTACCAACAGTCCAGTATTCCGTTACGTCACATATGCGCCGATTTCACAGCGGGCGGTCTAGAGTTACCTAAGTTCAGAGTTCTACAGTAATCTATGCGAAAGCTTAGATCTTTACACACACAATAGCAGTCAGACCGTGACGGTCGAAAGCAATAGTGATCGCGTAATGGAGAACCCAGAATTCTAGAGCGCTGGCTGTGGGATCAGTGCTTTAATGATCAGTACGTTTGGCGTAGGTATTGAAACCTCAAATGCAGACAAAATTTCTATAATTTTCGTAAGCAATTATTGTATGTATGTATGTATAACGTCCTATAAATCGAAATACATTTCGGCGAGCAGTCTCAGCGAAGACGAGCCATGTGTGCAGGACGGGTGATAGCAAACACGGGTGCTCTCTCAATCCCCTAACTATCATAAGATCAGGTGCAGGAACAACGGCTTTTAACTGATCTCGACCTAACCCGTATTTTGAACCAGGGACTATTTTGTCAGTAGTCGCGCTAACAACACTAAACCAACGGGGCCGTCGAATGAAAATATTTATGTATGCATATAAACATCAATATCATAGATTAGTTGGAGGCTCTTGGTACCAATTATGTTTTGATTGATAGACTTAGTTCGAGTAATACATGTTTGTAATATTTCATTTGTACCTTCCAAGTAACAATCTTCATATATCATATAATAAACGACCAACTGCTGGGTACAGGCTTTTTAATATTCCTAAGTTAAGCAAGAAAGGGTCCACTGCATACCAAGGAGCGACCTCGATAATCTCACCTTTTCCGAAAACGCTTCGAATAAGCGTAGTTCAGAGCGACATAGCCTCTGTTCCCGTTCTACTTCTCCACTACAACACGTTTCGTAATTGACTTGTATCGAAAAATTGTTACAGTGGTCTAAATTATGAATTAATTTTTACTAATTATACTTCTCTTACCATCCTCTTACCATCGTGTGGACAGTAAGTTAGTTGGTAACTTCAGTTTATAAAAAATTAAGAAGTATAATTAATTGATAGAATCGGGCGTTACTTTGGGAAAATTCATTATAATAAATATATTAAAATTTAATTCGCAACCATCCAAGCACGTGTCGTATTATCGTCGATGTTGTGTCTTTCCTGGAATAGTGGTGTTGGAAGTAGTGGTGCCGGGAGTAGTGGTGTTGGGAGTAGTGGTGCTGGGACTAGTGGTGACGGAATTAGTGCAATGGAATTAGCTCGCAATTGAGGGAGGGCGGGAGGTGCTCTTCACTCCAGGTAAGACAAATCATTGCATTTAATTAAGCGGATGGTTGCGAATTAAATTTTAATATCTTGATTAAATCTATAACATATTTTTAAAGTTGAAATGTTCCTCTGTGATATCGGGATAACAGCCTTATAGCCAAAGGGATTATTTGCATGCCATTAAAATATTAACCATTGTTTAACTGTTTGTCTGTCTGTCATGTGGATAGTCTTCGGAATGGCTGAACTGATTGTTATGAAACTTTACCTACAAATAGAAAGCAACGCTAGGAGAAATCTGAGTTAAATTTTGTCCAAAAAACTTGCAAACTTGATAAAATTATATTTCCTTAAATAAAAATGTTATCACATTAATAGAACTTACCCAAGACAAGCCGGGCCGAGCCCAGAAATCCTAGCAATTTGATAAAACTTACATTATGCATTAGCATTGGGAACAACTTAGTGATCGTTTCAACTTAATGTCTTTAACTTACCAGCTCGTCAAAAGGAGCCATGAGAGTTCCTCTTTGCCATTGCGATGCAGCCGTCACGTTATTATTCTTTGCTTCTTCGAAAAATCCTTCTCCTGGACTTACTTCTCCATATTGTTCACCATCCACAAAAAGTAGTATTCCATCTACAACGAATTTAGGATATTTATGATGTCAATATTACACAGGGTCCAAAAAGTTTGTTGGAGCATTCGAATCAAGGAGTTGAGGAGTCCTCACAACCATTGATTTGACAAATTTAAGGTTATTGAAGATTAAAAAAGATATAGAATGATAATGATTGAATGGGCTGTTCTGTTCGAGCTCGCTATGCACTTATGTGTTCCAAATATTTATGTCCCACTGTTTTTTTTCTTTTTTTCTTAATAGATATGTAAAAATAATGTCCTCCGGACCGAATTTAGATCACAGAGGCTCGTCTTAACGGAAACTAACTATTTGCGCAGGATAGGAGCACTTCCTATTTCCTCACTTTCACAGCTCGAAGTGACGGTAATCCGACACGAATGGAAACAGATAAGGCGTAAAACTTTACTTGCTTTCCTAGGCACACGGTTGAAACAACGCCAAATGCCTTCCTCCGAACTACTGAGAATTTCATGCCAGAAAAACCTAGGAACTGATTTTTGTCCAACCCGAGATTTGAACTTCATGATCAGAAATCGTGTTTATGACCAACGAGGCAGTCATATACCAGTACGTCATAAAACATGCGAGTGTTACCGATGGGTCTATCATTTTTCATTTTTTTAAAACGTTTCATTTTTTTAACCCTGAAAAATTAAAAAAGAATACGCGCTAAGTTTCTTCACCGTTTCCACTCCGATCTGAGGAACCTCATTTCAAGACAGTAGTGGTTGTGGAGAAAGAAAAACATTTGACAAATGAAATTTCAATTTTTCACGTCGAAGAATAAATATATTTAATTTCATATTTATTCTTTTTTCGTAAAATATTGGTGACAAATTAGCACACAGTTCACATGCTGTTAAACGGATGTCGTGAGCTAATAGACATCTACATTTATCTTCAATTAAGAATCAAAATACAAAATGCGCGTTGTCATCCCTGAGGACTAAGATAAAATGCCTCGTTTCCAGTAGAAAAGGTCTCCGGTTCTCTACACTCACCATACGAAACACAGCAGCATTTAGTTGCTATTATACGCTGGTATTCTGTGAGAACGTGATCCTACCCCGGTCGAGCCGAACCATCCGTGCTACAACCGCAATACTGCTGTAGCGTGGCACTACCACGTATTCTATTGTGGTGATGATAAAACATTTCACCATCATGCTCCAAGAGTGGAAGTGCATCCTTAGTAGACTTCGTTTAAAATTTGTTGCAAGGTATTAATGGACTGGACAAGGATATCATATTAAAAGTGTATAAATGAATTTTGAACTAACCGTGTGATGGAGGTGTAAGAACATCCACTACCCCATATCGTCCCGTGGGTTCAATAAGAGGCAACCGAGGGAAAATGAAACAGAACGTGAGCAGCAGTATCTTTCTGATAACAACTCAAAGTAATAACAGCTGTCACAGCTGTGGCAAAATTACCCTCATGAAGAAATAATTAAGAGAGGCACATGTTCAACAGTAGAATTCTATAGGCTGCTATGGATAGACAATTTAAATGAATATCAGTTACTGTGTGAAATTAATATATAAACAAAACTGTTACATACGCGATACCACTCCGATTAGGCTAGGATATGTATATATACAATAGAATATATATATATATATGTGTGTGTGTGTGTGTGTGTGTGTGTGTGTGTGTGTGTGTGTGCATATAAAAGTGGATCAAACTTACTTGGCCTCCAAATTAAGGTGTAATTATGGAAATCCTTGTACCAGTGATCATTCCCAATTTTCGTTTTGAGATTCGCGGATCTGAAATTTTCACGCAAATAATGAAATCATAAGCCTTTTCAAGTTCACTGTTGGATATAGGTATTTCATCAGCCGGATCAATTATTTGTAGTAAACATACTGAAACCTAAATCGCGATATCAAAGTTCCGAAGTACCGCGCTATATAAAAGAAAAACCTATCCGAAATAACACATGCAGCGTTGGCCAATCTCCGAGTTGCACGAACTCCGCTTTTTATTCAACGGCCAAACTGGTGACCAAGCGACGTATTCACAGTACGCATTCAAACAACTTTCAGAAACTACAAATTCAAGCCTTCGTCATTATCCTCAAAAACCCCCACCATTCACTCCCGAGATTCGTCTTAAATAATATTAATAAGTCTATCCGATTTCGAGATTTTTCAAACATTTTAAATTTCCGAAATTATTAATTTTTTCGGAAGAACATTTTTATTCGCATTTCATTAAAAATATAAAAATTATCTTTTAAATTTTGTTATTTCTCTTTATGTACTTTTAAAAGGTCAAAAAATCCGAATTTGCTATTTTTTAAACCTTTAAAACTTTATTACTCCGAAAATAATAATTTCATCATAAAACGTCATAGAAATTGTTTATTTGTATTTTAACAAAATATATGGATTCTGTTAAAATACAAATAAAAAATTGTAAACAAATAAAAAATGGAATCTCGTTTAAACATAACAGTTTCTTGCAATTGAAAAACATCGATTTAAACCATATGGGACCGATTTGCCCCATGGAAACATATTTATTCATCAATATCATCACTAGGACAATTTGAAGACAAAAATTGTGGTGGAATAGTTTTCGGTACTCATGCTGCGCTATTTCCTCCTGGACTATTGTTCAAGTGTTAATTTCCAATTTAGTCAGAATTTGTTGCATTTCTTCAGTTCAAAAATAATAACTGGTGCACTTCTAAGAGAATATGTGTATAATTCGTATAACATTGAGGTGGAAATAAATGCTCGTTTACATCTTACGCACATTTTAAAAGCTTTACTTAAAACGCTTAGCCATTTCACGTCAAATTTATTAAATCCATTAAAGTTATAAATTTGTATACTGTTGCGTGTGTCAATGGTCTGTGTTAAAATAAAGTTCCTTTCTTTTCTTTTCTTTCTTTCTTCTTTACTAACCCTTTAGCATTAGAGAGGACTGAAATCGTAAATACACACGTTGCCAATACTGAGTGAGCTTTTAAATTATAACGTGTTGAGATCATGTGTAACTAAGACCGATAGGTGGCGCTATACACATAAGCTTGGAATATTCGCGAACTAAAATGTGAGCTTGTATATTTACTTAAAAGGTTATCCGGGCTGCGTTTAGTCCATATAGACATATTCCACCGTTATCTTCCTGCATGAATAACAGATGTTAGTTATGATAGCTAAATTTGATTATACAGTCTTAGCATTTTGTAGGACACCACATAATTTTATAAATTATAACTAAAATTAAATCGAATTTTACAATCTGCCGACGATAGCTAAAGTTATGGTTATACAGTCTTAGCATTTTGTAGGACACCTCACAATTTTATAAATAATAACTAAAATTAAATCAAGACAAATCAAAGCGCAGAAATGAAACTGATATATAATAGTATGTGTATTTATAAAACTAACTAAATGTGAAAATAAATAACCCACCGGTAAGGTTCCGATTCACATATAATGGGACCGCCGTACAGTTTCTTGGAATATTCTAAGTTGCCCTTAACGCATGCAACGCGTATTATACCAGAGGCATAATTCCTAAATCCATATACGTTGTCTCGGGGCTCCAGTTGTATCTCTGGGAATATCAGTAAATGAAATTTAAAAAAAAATCAACATTTGATTTTGCTTATATTGCATTAAATAACAAACCAAAACTATATTAGCATAGACCAACTTTCCGTATTAAATACGGTAGAAAATTCTGACTAATATTTATTTTTTGTAGGCGGCAAACATAAAAAACCAGTTAAAAAATTTAGACATTTTCCACAACTATATAGAATATTGTTGACAATATTTGATTTTATTGAAAAAAATAATTTAACTATCGAATTTGTCGTGTTTCGTAGAGGCATTGTAAAAGCATAAATTGGAAATTGGAAAAACGCCAAGCCTGAAAAAACTATTCCCACTTCAAATCCTCCTACCTATCTCTTGCGGGAATCCTACCCTATTTCTGCTGCATTGCCGCGTGAGAATAAGCCTATAATCATTATAAATTTACTTCATGATAAACAGACTTTATCCATTTACCTATAATTATATGACCCTAATCAACTTTGCGGTATAAATTTTGAGTTCACTGCTGAACATAGAGGTTTACAAGAAGATGCGGCTGATCGTGGTACTGCTGAGTTAGCCAAGATGAAATTCTTGGTCGTTAACTTATTATAATTCACTTATCGTTCAGATATGTTATTACCATTAATTTATAAAGTTTTATTTCGTGTTAACGATCGTAGGAAGTTGTCTTGGCGGAACCTGCATTAGACTGTTATTTTATGTTAGTAACTTCTTGATTCCATGTTATTGCTAACATGATTATTAAGATGAAACAAAGCAAAGATGACTTTAACAACTACTTACCGGGTATTAACCAATTTCCAGACGGCATCCGTGCCCGGACTTCTATTCTGCCATATTTAAAACTAAACCTACTTTTAGTCGTAACCTTGGCCGAAATGATAGGAGGTAGTATAATGGGCCCCGATGCTTCACGGTAACATTCGTTGGTACCAGGAACTCCTGTACATCTGAAAATTATTTAACGCAATAAATTGATGATCTGTGAAACAATAGAACTACATTTATGGACAATGTTTTGACGTACAATACACACTAATACACGCAAAGATTGGCGTATAACTTTAGATTTCCAGCTCAGTGAAGCATTACTAGATTAGATCCAGTTCTTAAAGGTAAATTAGATGTGACAGATTACAGAGCGGTGCCCTGTTGTCGCCGGCCAAGGTATTTGAATCGACGATCTAGGGGCGCTTGTATAATACTTAGGCTATTTGCGTCTTATAAAACATTACACTAATCTTGCAATATCAATAAAAGCAGATTAAGGTGCCGTTGGAGTGGCCCTAGGGAAACCATAAGGCCGCGTACGTTATAATGATAATAAAATATAATATTGAAGAATTAAAATTTTTAATTTTAAAAATTATCGAACGAATAAGTATTTTTATATAAATGATTATTTGCAACAGCCATAAATGAACATATTAAAAAATATAAACATATCAAAGAAACAAAGAAATTTTACCTAGCTGTGAGATCCAGCGATTGTCTAACAATATCCTCTCCGTACTTAGATTCCAATGTGATAGGGTTGATAATAAGTTCGCCATCACTTACACGAATATTTGATTCTGACATGTAAATATTAAATGGGTAATCCTAAAATAAAAGTAGGTTATTTTATATTATTTATAGGTTCTAGGTTTTAGGCGGCGGGACTCCTCTTCCGGCTAGGAGTTCGTCAGGGTTGGTAACATCCTCTAACACATTTCTGGCGTCAAGCAGCAGTGCGTGCCAAACTATAATCCCGTCTGAGTGCCAATATGAAAGCCTATAAGGCATTCCCCCTTAGTCCGCAGAGGTGACAATGCATCTGTGACATTTTCGTTTAAAGTTACAGGTGTTCTCATCTATTTTTGCCGCAAGGCAACAGTGCGTGCATTGATTTATTTCCGTCTTAGCGCCAGTACTATAACTGGCTGTGCGGGATTTCCACTTAGTTTTCATAAGTTACAACGCATCTATAGTTTTCAAGTCCATGGGATGCAGAAACTACTCATCATCAAGTGGATGGTTAGTCCCACTATTACATCATACGATATGCTACAGGTATGGTTTAGTAGTTTTAAAAATTATTAATGAGAACCTATCACCTCAACTCACCCCGTGCGTGTTGTGAGAGGAAACTATGGAAAATGCCTGGAAGAAATGGTTTCCGATAGATGGCGGTATACACCTAACCAGGTGTGTTATATTCTTTTAGCCCAGTGTAAGATGCTCAGACTGGCCACCGAATACAGTATCAGAGGTGCTCACATCCAGTACTGTGGCCGTCATCTGATTGATAATTAAGACAAATCCTTAAGGTGGGAACGGCCCAGTAGCAGCAATGGACGTTTTAACATATCCTTACACCACCACTACACGGTTATTATAAATATTTGATAGTATAAACATCTATATCTATCCTCAATTCAGAATTAAAATGTAAATGTATTTTCTGTGGACTAAGACAGATTGCCTTGATATCAGTAAAATGGGTCTCCCGGTCCCCTACACTCAACTTACAAAACATAGCAGCATCAATCTATTATTATATACTGGTATTCAGTAAGAGCGTCATTCCTCCCTAGTCGATCAGAGACGTTCGTGCTGCATCCGTATGATTTTTAATATAAAGTTTTGACTAGTAACTAGGCATCCAGTCTAATAAAATAAGGGTGACAAACGGCTACACAGTCCATACTGTTATTTGTCACCGTAGCTTTCTTTCTTGTACTTAATTTCTGCTAAGCCCCCGCCTTGGTTGTTACCCGCAGCAAACGGCGGCGAACGTCCCGATACCATCCACACCATCTGGATGTGGATGGTATCGGGACGTTCGCCGCCGTACGTTTCAAAAGGTGTTTTCTTCCGCGTACGACCTCTCTGTGGAATAGTTTACCACCGGCGATTTTTCCGGAC
>DWHP01005499.1:0-11899 GCA_018247895.1 Parnassius honrathi | reverse complement strand
CCGCTGAAGAGACTGTAGCACCGCCCAAATTTCGACGGAATCAAAGGCTTTCTCATAGTCCACATACGTCAGGCAAATATTGTAAAATGTTGCTATAAAATAATTCTCGTTGGGTTTTTTCCCATAATAGAGAATTTATTAGTGCCAAAAGTTATCACAAGCTTTTCATATGTATTGTTTCTACTTTATGTTAAATCAAAATTCTATTCTACTGAACAAAGAAGGCCTGTGAAGAAGTTGTTACTTCGGATAACTAAGATTGATATTTCACAAACTAAATTATATTGGCTTTCTAATCATTTTAATAACATAACGGTGGGTGTTCTACTGTGGAATTGTATATACTGTAAGGTGGTACCTTATCAGACAGAAAAAACACACGCACACACTTTACACACTCTTCTCGTTTAATTGCCCACACACTTATTACACAAATACTTCTTACAGTCATACATTACATATATTAAGAGAGAGGAATGGTATAATTAATATTAATTGTTATTTCGTACCTTAGTTTATAAAACATTATTAAATTTCATTGTACCTAGGTTATGTCAGAATAAAATATTAGAATTTATTTAGATGATACTTGATGAATTAATTTTTGCTTGCATTCTAATATTTACTTAGATTAACCGTTAGGGAATGGTACTGATAGCTGACGCACAGGTGTCTTAGTTCGCCTGAGGATGCTATGTCACTGACATATGTACTAAATTAGCTTTATTTTTAAGCAAATATCTGGCTGTACCTTTTTTGAAATAAAGAATCTTCTTCTTTTTTTTCAAAATTCAAGTTCACTTATTTTATTACTTTGCGATTACCAATTAGCCTTCGACAGCTCAACTACCTGACTACACATGAATATGGTAGGAAAAATTATTGGATCCTACAAACCCTAACTAGGTTCCCTATTCCCAGCAGTACCCTAGCAATCTCTAATACCCTAGCCCTACCATATAAATAAATTAAATACGTACGGGATTACTGCACTATGATACCTAGGGTAACAGATTGATGGATGGTTTCTCTCACTGCCAGTGAAGCAGACTCACTAGACTGATCAGAGGTTCCAACGGCTAAAGTTGTCTTGGCTGCAGAAAGAGGGAGTGGGTGGGTGAGTCTTACCAGGAGTGTCGGCGGTAATAATGAAGACGTCGTCCAGCTTTGAATTAGGATAATATTAACAAATCATTACAATGTATACGTTACATGTTGTGAGTAACAATAGACCTTAATTAATCAATAAAAACTAAGCCATATTCTACCTTCCGGTGTGCAAACAATTTAAATACCTTAATAAATAAATATATATACTAACATAATTCGTTTTCATATTATTCTTATTTGTGTTACCAATGTCATAACAATTTAACTTATAATATTATTACATTAATAAAAAGATTATAACGTCTAAACATAAAAATTGATAGTTAGATAAAATTTTGTGATTCTATTCAATAAATTTTACAGTTCAAATTAAAAAATATCAAACAAATTTTTATCAACATTTATTACGTCTTTTTGGTTAAATAATTGTTTTGATTCTAAAAAATGTGATGGCTTTTAGATTCTATCATTAACTTTACCACACACGTTAACGCCTGTTAAACCAAGTAACTAATTTAATTAAAAGATAAAGTAATCTAAAGTTTTCCAGTGCTTTTAATAAAGCCCCTACAATAATAAAAAAGTGAATTATGTGTAGGAAAAGATTAAGGATATCAAATGATCAAAGATGCCAGATATCATTGATTACAACACTGATGATAGTCAGAGATGAGATAAGGTATCGAGATCTATCGGCTGTTAGGCAACTTTAGATGTATCATTTGTACACGTCCAGATGTAACCGATATTCTCGTATTAGACTCTATGTTAGGTGATCAATAAAGATGTTCGAGTAAGGCCACGAAATTAGCGATCAAGACAATTACACGTTCTTTTTTGCTTGCATTTGGATTGAAATATATTCAATGAAAATTATATCTCGATGGTAAACACAATAATGACGTATTTTTAAGCTTATCGCACTCCATATTGCGTATTACTCGTAGTTGACTTCATATTTATTATATACAATAACGCCTTCAGGACACCGACGAAGCTGCCTTGCTACTGTAGCGCAGCGGGGATCATTCGGAAGCGAGTGATGCGCCATTGGGGCGGCTCCAACAGCTACCTGCAACTGTTCGCCTGGCGGATCAGGATTGTCCTATAATGCGACACTGGACAAGGCTACATGTTGAGCTCTCTGGACCTAAACCTAAATTTGGATTCTGTTGGAGCTGTGTATCTGTTGTGTTATGTATATTTTATTTATTATTTTTTATTTATTTATTACATGAGGCACGAGGATTAAGGAGGAACGACGACGAGAACAGACGTAATTATTGGGCACCCGCAGTTTATATAATTTATGTGAATTTAAGTAATTGTAATAACTTAATTTAAATTAAATAAATATTTTTTTACATAATTTATATAAAATTGACGTTATAAATTAGATTAAATTTGTTGGTTTCGATGTGTGTACTTGTGATATGACTAGTTCCGAAATTAATGATTTTAATTTTTTTAATTTTTAATTGGTCTATCAAAAGTCCACTGCCGAACATAAGCCTCCCATAGCTAGCCATAGATTGTCTCATAGGGGGATATTTGCTATAGTTGCTACGCTTTACAGGCGGATTCCTTCCGTTTTTTTAAACTATTTTAAGTTCATCAGGATGATGTCCATGCCCCGTTTTAGTTTCCTTCTGTTGCTTATTACGACACTTGCAGGACCTTAAACTTCATATTAAACTTCAATTTTTTTTTTCATTTTTCAGATAACATGTTTCCATCGCTGTCGAACACGTGGTAAATCATATAAAATTTCAATACTGCCAGCGGAGATCAAACCGATTCCTAAATTGAATTCCGCCTTTAGCTTAAATTTGTAGTAAGAGTAATGGTAATGTATATAGTTTGCTGTTAATATTTGTATATTTTGTAATGTATCGGAAAGTTAAGGAGAGCCAGGATAGTTACGGAAGTGACCACAAATCTGGAGATTTCTTTGGTTTGAAGTTGGCTGAAGGCCTCTGGGGCTACGAATACCCGAAGGCCTAGAGAGGTAACCCTAGAGGAGGATGATGACTCGGAAGTGGTCCCGAGATATTCCGATAGCACTGCGAGGGTGCTGGTGGTGGTAAGGACTGCCCATGAAATGTGCTTTAATAAAACAGAGCAAGAGACGGGCAACGGTTGTCTTCCGGTCGGAGATCACGGAACCGCTCATATACGCTGATGGTGACTACATTAATGTAGAAGTTCGGAATAACTATTTCATTGTCCCCGCAACGGAAGGTTTTCCCCGCGATAAAAAGGTGTTTATAAACTGCAGTAGCGACTTACCAACAGGGACGGTAAGATCGTTGGCCGCAATAGTTTTGTAAAAAAATAGTGGAATATTTCCATATGTTTCAGATTTAAACCATAATATTAAGGAAAAACTTAGATCCATAATATATGATCAAAATTTGCCGCAACCGGGTATTCAGTAACCAGATACAAACTATTAAGAAACACGGCTGTGTCGCTCTAATCGATACAAACAACGCGGTGTTCCATAACTTGTGCACGATGAATAATCGAAACGGTAGATCATATCTCGGAAGGTATAATGATATTGCAAATCGTGGTAGCCGAGTCTGTTTTACGTGCAAATGTCTGACACTGCCACGGGCCATCATTAAATGCTGGGACGCACGTGCGCTCGCGCAACTTGTATTTGACAAGGTTAGTGACACAATAAGAACACGGTGGAGACATTTTATAATGTGTGATCTATATTCAATCGGTTTTCTGTTAAATTTAATGAATCTAAAGGTTTAGGATACAAACATTCTGAGAGACCAGTGGAACAACATGGTTATATAACTCGTCTTTGCCCCCGCTAGGCGGTAATGCGTAGGCATTTCCACATGTAAAAAAGCACATTGACACCTACTTTACCTTTTTTCTTAACATGGGGAAATGCCTATGCATACCCACCTCGCGGGGGGAGGGCGGGTGATGTCGGACTCGCACCGACTAAAACTCCATGGTGTTTCACCTTCGTCGCATATTGGCAGGGCCACGGGAACGCTTTCGCAAACATCCGCGGCCCCACCAGCGCCGGACGTCCCATGGCGAACTTTGGGAGAGGACTTGTCCTCACCATCTCCTTCTCAGGTAATGTGCACTAGAACACACGGCGCGCCCTCCCCCACGCTCTTACACTTCACATGCGCAACTGACGCACTAGCTTTCCCGAACCCAGTGGCGGATCTGGTCTAGAGCTCCGCCGCCAACCACGCTTCAGCTGTGGAGGGTAAGCAGAGCAGCGCCTCGCAATACTGACACTCCTGTACAACAAGGACAACAACAACTCCAACAGCTCAACCGCCACCGCATCAATTAACGGTGTGGCCCCGTCAGTCGCGGAGGATAGGGCGAATGGCGCATCGCCGTACTAACACTTCTCTTCCTCCGCAACTCCACTTCGACCGCAGTGGTAGGGGTAGAGGGCAGGATTCTCGCCGCAGCCCACCAACACACATTCGAAGTGGGCTCGCCAAGCCCACTCGGAGAGGTCTCCTCGGGCTGGCCTTAAACCTCGGGCAGCCATGTGGGTTCCACATGGCGAGGCCATATTGCTTATTAAATTATTAATTATAATAATTGCTTATTTTGCCCCATATTTCTTATTAAAATGCGGCTTGAACAGAAAGAAAATATTAGATATGAAGAACAAAAATAATTAAACCGAGACAAACTCTTGTATATTTATTTTTTTTCTTTTTAACGTAGTGACGCTTTAAATAATGTTATTACTCAACAAATGACGTCTTAAATAATAAATTTGACTCGAATTGTAATTATTGAATTCCTCAATTTAAGTTTTTGACATGTTTTATCTTAAAATTTTATGAATTGATTTATATTCTTGTTTTATATAGATTTAGTTACCATAAGTATTGCTGCAAGTATCTTTACGTTATATAATAACTAATGTCTTAATTTTCTACTATATTGTAAAATTATCTATTTGAAAATATTTGTACGCCGGGAACGGCAAATTAATTAGGATCGAAATCCTTTTGTAACAACAGTAATATACTTTAATAATGTATGTTATCTTATCTAAGATTACTAATACTTCCATTAGCCTCTGTTAGGAAGCTTAAAAACTTGCGTGCGTTAAGATCGGTTCACCACAGTAGTCGATTAGCGAATTTGAAGCCACGACTTTATGAGTTTTCAGTCAAAACTCTAGCATTACGTTACTGTCGCCTACAATTCATACCGCGTTGTTGTAACAAAAGGTAATCGAATCAGAAAACAATAAATTAAAGCTGAGGCAGTATGAGTACCGCCGCAGTGTCACAAATAATTGGATGTTATAATATTGTAAATATACACATAACATAAATAAAGTTAAAGTGTCTATTACATCGAAGTAACTAGCTTCTTTTAAGCACAGGAAGCTATTTGCATATTAATGAAACAAGTATAATAATTTTTTTAAATGTCACTCTATCTGTCAGCAGTAAAACTGCTGTAGCTGACATGGGACAAAGGATAAAGGACCAGTCAACTATGGTGACAATGGGATGGCCATATAATTCGAAAAACCCGAAACCGATGGGGAAAACCACCCATTAGTTGGAGTGTCAACCTAGTTATAGATATTTAAGAGATATAAACCTGTTTAGAAAAAACTTTTTTGGTTTTCTATTTTACACAAGAAATGGTCTTGTACTTTCTCCTCGATCTCCTAAAATTTTATTGAAAAATCGTTTTTCAGTTAGTTTTTCAATACTTGATAAGAATTTTTTTACATATATTACTACAAATCAACATTGATCAATTATTTTTTTCAAAATATGAGATATATTATTAATAAATCAAAACCACAGTTTTTACGAATAAACCTCGATGTGTTCTCAACTTAAGTGCCGCAAGTTTAGAACTAACAATCATTTATAGATAGATCCCTGCGACTGGTTAGCCCGCAGCTCGTTGCATTGTTATGTCCTTTCATACATCTTGCTCGTACATGGCTGTTAATAACCCGCAATTATTGCAATCCCAAGAAATATATCTTTAAATAATTTTAGATAGTGGTGCATTGAACTATATTAAATAATATGTTATAATATTATATCTCAATATAAAATACCATATAATATTGAGATGTGGTAGTTGTTTGTCACTCAAAAAATGAATATTCAATGGAGTCCACTATGGAGTTCTTACGTAATTTCGGATTATAATGTATGTAATAAAAAGTATTTCTACTGATAACTCATAAACACTGTTGCTTTATGATGTAACGGGCGAATGGAAATTAAGTTATGCTATAATTAATTAAGAAATTTAAAAAGTTACAGACTATATACGTCCAACAGCTGGTAACCTCTCATTTTTTTCACAGGCTTCCTATAATTTTTGAAGGTATTATGGAGCAACTAGTCCACCGCACTGCTCCAGATTTTTTTAATAAAATTAGTGTGACAAATAAGCACACAGTCCACGTAATTTTAACTGGGTGCTGTGGGCTGTAGGAATCCACACCTATCCTCGTATGTGAATCAAAATGCATTGTCACCCCTAAGGACTAAGATGTAATGCCTCATTTCCAGTAAAAAAGATTTCTCTACACTGACCATTCGAATTCGATTGTCACAGCAGTGCGAAGTTGCTATTTTACACTGATTTTCTGTGAGAGCTTGGTCCTTCCCCGCTAGAGCCGACCCATTCGTGCTACAACCATAATATAGCTGAAGCGTGGTTCTACCGGTGCGTGTATGCGGCCTACCCATGTTATCAAAATATTTTATTAACAATTCCATTGATGCCGGAAGGAATCGATTCCGAGTTGCTGATGCATACCATCGATATGCTACGCACTAGATTTCGCATTCCGAACACAAATTATGTTCAACTGAACTGTACTGCAATCCGTACACCTTACTTTAGTGTCATTTTGTGTGGCTTCGAACTCATGCAGTGCCGAGCGGCGCTAGTAATATGAGAATTCAAACCAAAGTTTTAACTTGGACGTAAATAACTATCCAGTAGTCAAGTAACTTGAATTACTTGTTGTTCAAGTGACAAAATAGGTAATAATATCGTAATATCAGAATAGAAAATATTTCTGCATTTAGGTGCCACGCTATTTACAATCATAGACTAAAACATGAAGGTGTTCCATTACAAAACAGAATGTAGGTAAAAAATTTACTGAACAAAGACTTGACGTGGTGTTTTTAGAAAGAGATTTATTTTTTTTAATTGTTTCATAACCAGTATATATTTGTAATAGACAGTAGGTTATATATAAATATATTTGTAAAATTCTACATACGTATAATGTATGATGATATAAACTACCCTCGCAAGCACAACGCGCGCTTATATCAACTGCGGATTCGCTACTCTATGCGAAGACAGAGTACGCACATTTTTTTGTTTGGAATAGCTTCTCTAGTATGTACATATAACTCAATGACCAGTACTATGAAATGTGTGGTGAGGTCCTTAGCTTCTGATCTACTACGGTTCTTAAAACACTCGTTGTTTCTAGAAATAATAAACCGGATGGCTTGACTACGTGGTATGGCCAAATGTTGCAAGTGGCTCAAGGCAGTGTGTAGAGCGATGCTGCAGCTATATTACGATTGCAGCAGGAATGGTTCAGCTCAGCCGGGGCTAACCGGGAATACCAGCGTAAAATAACAGCTCATTGCTGCTATGTTTCGTATGGTGTGTGTAGAGAACCGGAGTACCTGTTTACTGGAAACATTTCGGTTCTTAATCAAGGATAGATGTAGATGTGTATAGACCACAGCATCCACTTATTGATTCTACTGTGTGCTCGTTTGTCACCCTTATTTATAATTTTTTTTATTTCATAAATAAAGGTTTATGTTAAGCAATGGACTCGTAAAATGCAATGTTTCCGATCATTATCATCTGACTTAAATATTTAAGCTGTGGTGAATACAGAATAAAATTCTATTTGGATAGTTGCACTAAAGGAACTTCAAAATAAAAACTAAAATAAACTTGTCTTAATTAATGCTCAATGACTGTTACTAATGGCTCGAATCGCCTTAAATCAAACAGGCGTCCGCAACATGACTAACCCGATTCAGAACGAGTTTAAAAATAAAAAAGTGCGCTTGCATCCAGCGTCGAGCGTTACTTTTATCTGACGCAGAATTATTTCAAAATATGTTAATCCGTGAAGTACGAAATTAAAATAATATAGGTGGTTCTGTATTAGATTTGATATACGGTTTACATGTTCACCTTTATTTTTTCTTTCATTATTATTATTATTTACTATTTTATTCTAGTTTTTTTCTTAATTTTTCCCAATAATAAATAAAACATGTTAAGCGACTGGTCGTTTGTTACTGAAAAGCGCATCGGCAGAATATTATCAGGTTATCAGCGTTCACTACACAAAGCTGAGTAGGATGCTCATTTGTTTCTGCATTAATGTTGATGTAATATATTATATTCATGTGGTGCAATTATTTATAATGTAGCATAAAGACGTTTCTTTTTTTTAACTTGAAACCATATAAAATTACAATGATATTTTAAAATTTGTATAATTTACTATTTTATTATTTAAACTTCGTTTGTCATGCTCGCTTTAAGCAGCGTACGTGGTAGAGCAATGCTGCGGATATATTAGTAGTATAGTTGTAGCACGAAAAGTCGGCTCGGCCGGGGAAGGATCACGCTCTCAAAGAATACCAGCATAAAATAGAAGCTTAATGCTGCTGTGTTTCGTATGGTGAGTGTAGAGAACCAGTGACCCTTTTTATTGGAAAAAAGGCATTCCATCTTAGTGCTCACGGGTGACAACGCATCTGCATTTTGATTCGTAATCGAGGATAGATGTAGATGTAAATAAACCACAGCAACCACTTACCATCAGGTGTACTGTGTGCTAGTTTGTCAACCCGATGCTATAAAAAAAATTTCCACACTGTACATTAGGTATATTTCGCGCCATGGTCATGCACTATTCACGATGATACACGACAATGAGTAGGCTTGACCTGGGCTTAAGCTATTCGCCCACATTTGTGTTTTGGTTTGAAGGGAATGAGGACCTTAGGGCTTTCTAGTAGGGAAGCCAAATCTTTGGTGGTACCAATTGCTTCCCTATTCACCAATTTCTGCTGTAATACAGTAGTTCAACTACTTTGTGTAACAGTTAGAAAAACTAGAGGAATTTAGTCTTAGTATTTAGGGGTGACAATGCATGTGGTAGCTTTTTGCAAAAAATTCTTAGCAGCCCGAAGACGGGGATAGGAAGTTGGCGGTGTCTTACCCCCGTGCCTTAAAATCACGTAACGCCGTTAGTCCTGCACCTGGTCTTTCTCCGGTCATGTTGGATTGCCGTTCCATCGGACTATGAGAGTTAGGGTACAGATATGCGTCTGTGCTTACGCATACACTTGGGTTATAATGTCATACGCAGATGGCTAGTCACCAATAAGACGGCGTGCTTTGTCCGAAGTTCGGTCTGAAGGACATCAATATTATCTAGTGTATATTATGCGCATCCCTAAATGTTTCAATTGAAATATTTATTGATCACGACAGATGTCGCTACTGAAGTCATAATTCGAAACGGTGCGTTGCTCATTGTATACGAAAGCTATCAATTTTTGATTTTAATGCGTGTTAGTGAGGTTCAATTTAAATTTAATTGATTTGTATCTTATGGTGTTTTAAATATTTTTACGATTGTAAATCACATAGTGTTGCGTAACGACACAATGAATCAAGATTGCGGGTGAATTTATTTCAACATCATGTTCAATAATTTGATTATCTTTTTTTTTCTTTTAAATTTAAAGTAACAAAAGCATTAATATTCTTCGCTTTTTAATTAAGTAATCAAGTAAAGTGGTCGTTGTTTTGTAGACCCTTTTTACTATAAACGAGGCATTCGATCTTAGTCCTCTGGGGTGACAATGTATCTGCGTTTTCATTCTTAATCGTGGATTAAGGCCACAGCATCCACTTACAGTTGGACTTTGTTGGACAGTCTCTCCTTGTTGGTCAGTCTCAGTTGCACTGCGTGCTCGTTTGCCATCCTTATAAAAAAACACTGCGTCGTCGGCCTCGTGGAAGTGGACGCAACTGATCACGGACCAAAATCGCTAATTGAGTTTCTCCGTCGAGAAATTCTCAGTAACAGCCCAGAGTCAGGAAGTTGGCGATGTTTCTCATCCGTGCTTAAGAAAGCACTTAGAGCCGTTCGTCCGGCGACTGATTTCTCTTCTGGCATATCTGATCGGGCTATAAGAGTGAAGGAATGAAGAGTGTACTCGCGCTTGCGCATTCACTTGGGCACTATAACCCTGTGCTGCGCAGATGGCTTGTCTCCGTTGTGGCTGGCCGCCGTGATTAAAATTCGGCATGGAGGACATTATTAAAATATTTTGTAACACTTAAATACTCACCTTTCTTTCCGGATTCACTTTTATTGATTTAATCATCATCACATGCCATCACTAGTTCTATACTCAATATAGGTCTATCATTCAACACTAACTTTATTAAACGGACGCATAGTGAGTGCGAGAAAAAATTCGCACACCATTGAATATAAAACTAATTTAACGTATTTTATCGCGGTTAATTTCACTTATTTTCAAATCTCGATTGTTTTAAAGTCACCCGTATACCGATCGAGATTAAAGTAAGCTTGGTCTCGTACTACGAATAGTTTTTTTTTTATAAATACAAAGTGAAAAATGAACTTGCAGTCCACCTGATGGTAAGTGGCTACTGGCGTCCATGAACACTACCATTCTACTTCGTACAAAGATGGCCACGGATGCGTTGCCACCCCACAGACTAAAATGGATTGCGTCACTGCTTGTGTAACTGAAAACACAATAATGTACATACAGCTTCTTGTCATTAGAAATAGGTTAGAGAGTGGTCCCTACTCAAACGGGCTTCACAGCAGAAACATTCCTAGTAAGTCTCCTTTTTTTGAGTTGGTTTCATTTGCTTTACTTATTTATTTAAAAAAAATTATCGGATATTGGATAATCGGGAATAAAATTTAAAAAAGTGTAAACCAACTTCAAAAAACTAAAACGAATCATCGAAATCATTCGACCTGGCAAAGAACTATTCGCCCATATGTTGTGAAGATGCCATTGCAAATTGAAAGGTGTGTGATGTAATCTGTAATTGCGTTGTAAGAGAATTCACAGCCAAATATATATTATATATATATCCGGTGGGTATCGTAAAAGGCGAAAGAAAGAAACTGAACCACAATCTCCCGGTTCACTTTTCCTCTGTCGGCAAGATGCTGCTGTCTAGATAGACATCTTGCCGATAACAGCTGAATAAAAAAACTGCGGTTGCAAACCCGCTCGCTAAGCGTGGCGACAGCGGCAAATCCCCTATCAGGCAATCTTTAACGCGGCCACTAAGACAAACTTCCCAGTGGTAAACTGTATGGGAGGTCCATGTGCAGCTGTGGATTTTGGTAGGTTTTAATAGTAACGGTAAAGTTAAATGGGACCACCCCTAAGTAAAGCCTCCTCTAACAAGAATCATTGCATTCGGACATGGATGAAGAATTATCGCAGAAAATACAAATGGAAACCACCGTGCGGTGGCGGTAGTGGTGGTAAGAATATTTACTTGCCCCACATCGTCCTGTGGGTGTCCTAAGAGACACAGAAGAAAAAAAAACTAGGGGACTAGGAAGTGTCTTCTTAATATTAACTTCTTCTTAATTTTTTATACGTGGTAGAGCCATGCTGCAGTTATATTAAAAATATAGTTGTAGCACGAATGGGTCGGCTCGACCGGG
>DWHP01005498.1:0-11899 GCA_018247895.1 Parnassius honrathi | reverse complement strand
GCGCTGGTGCTCCATTCATGTCAATCTTATCGTGATAACTTTTAAACTATTCGTCCAAATTACTTTGTGTAAAAGACTAAGTTTATCTACAATAAATATAACAAAAATTGAATATTGAAAGCGACAAATGTATCAATTTTGATAATAATTTGACAAATGCTCTAAAATGTGCATTGTAAAAAATATTAAATGTAATTGTGTTTGTGGCTCACTATTTTGGATATAATGGCTTCCACATAAAAGGTAGATATATGCTGTCGCAGACTTTTATTTCGAACTACTTAAAACAAACAATACGACGGTATATTATCTTCGTGTAACTCCAAGATTCGAGAGCGCACGCCAAGTTAGCTCTCAAAGGGCAGGATTTTTTCCGACTTACTTGATACTTATCGTTATATTATGACCATATTACACAAAATCTTTCTAAATTGTAGCGTATGTATTATTCTGATGTAACAAGCATCCATCCATCCATCCATCCATCCATACTTACAAACTTTCGCGTTTATAATATTAGTGAGATTCGCCTAAACTATTAACATTAAATAATTATGAATCATACCGAGTCGGCAAGGGACGCCCAGGATGAAAGTTGGTCTACCAAAATGGCGATATATTGAGATGTAAAGAAGGCGAGAAAGGTGTGTCAGGATCGTGCCAAATGGAAGTCTGTAGTCTCTGCCTACCCTTCTGGGTGACATAAGTGTTTAAGTATGTACTATTAACACAAATTTGCCGTTTTATGGGCAATTTCTTGATGCCCTTGCTTTAGAATATTCATAGATTCTCATGTACTAAAGGACACTGCTGCCAATCTGATTTGTTTCTTTTGTCGCCTCTTACAAAACCCACAGGATGGTAGGGTAGTGGATATTCTTACACCGGCACTTGACGATAGTATAATTAATTAAATTATGTTATATTTTAACGACTTAAACTTTTATATATATTCTCTAAATCGCAAATCAAAAATGCCCATGCGTATTCCACAACAATATGATAAATGTTTCGACTTCAGATAATGGAATTGTTGTGAAATAAAAAAATTGATCTGAGATGTTAGTTTTCGATCGGATGGATCTAAGTAGTATGTTTCGAACACAGCAACCTGTTCACATAATTTTTAAACTAATTTAAGCCATAAAGTACTCAGATACTACATGGATTGTAGTTTTATCTTGGAAACATATTGTGTTTCATTTAATTTTCATTGCTATCCATTTATATTTCCTGAATTTTCTATGGTACGGTGACAGTTTGCCGAATTCGAAAAAAAAAACAACCTAAGAGGACTCATTTCAATAAATGACACATTATGAGCTGAGCTGAGCAATTTTGTTTATTCGTATAGCCCTTCGCGCCCTCATACACAGGTGTCAATTATAAACAACACATTGTTGTATAAGAGAAAACTTTACTCTTAAAAACCCTTCAAATAGAAAAGCAGTAAATGACGCCTATAGAGGATCATATAAAAGATCCTATATAGGTTACCTTTATAATTTTAATACGTGGTAGAGCCACACTGCAGCTATGTTATGGCTGTAGCATGAATAGGTCGGTGTTGACCAGGAAAGGACCACGCTCTCACAGAATACCAGCGTAAAACAGCAGCTTAATGCTGCTGTGTTTCATGGTGCATGTACAGGAGATCCGTCTTACTGGAATCGGGGCATTCCATATTAGTCCTCAAAGGTGACAACGCATCTGCATTTTGAATCTTAATTGAGGTAAAGATGTCTATGGGCCACAGCACCCTCTTACCATCAGGTGGACTGTGTGCTCGTTTGTCACCCAATGCTATAAAATAAAATATGTGACGTGTGGAACGGCAAAAATTTCATTCTATTTGTCAGTATGGAAAGACGTTATAACAGTTCTAGGTAATTATAAATAAAAAATACGAACAATGCAGTGTTAAATTGATCAGTAGTGTCCTTTTACATGAAAAATTATGGGTCAGCATTTACTACAATATAAGAATTAACCGTATTTGGTGAAGAAAACGGTGACTATGATGCAATTAGGATAAAGGAAACGGTGATAATGATCAATTAAATACGCTTGAAGTGTAAGGGCAAAAGTTGTGTTTATGTTTTATTTATCATCTCCATCATGATAACCTTTCACTAGTCTCCTGCAAACATAGGCCTTCCTCAAGGATTGCCACAAAACACGGTCTCGAGAGGCTTCCTTCCGTTGATATGCTGTAATATCGTATCAGGCCCTCCTTCTATCTACTGGGGGGCCGCCATAGACTTGTCTTTCCGCTACGAGGCTGTCACTCAAGAACCGTTTTTACCTTTATATTTTATTATTAAAAGTAAATATAGAGTTAACGGCGGCGGAAATTTGATACGTAATGAGTTGTTAAATAAACTTACCTGTAAGTGAAATTCGATCATCTATAAATATAATTAAAATTTCAGTGTTTGTATGTTATATCGAAATATCAGGCTATTCCATTAAGCTCAGGGATTTATTTTCATGATAAGAAGACCTAAATAATTTTCAAAATATTTGTCTGCCTTAGGAATGGCAGAACCGATTGTGATAAAACAAACAAATAGAGTAATACTAGGTTGGATCAAAGCTATATTAAATGGAATATCTTGAAGATTTTGATGAAAGAATTGATATAATAAACGGTCTTTGAATGTGTGCTATCCGGGCGAAACCGGAGCGAGTGTCTATTTATTAAACGAAGACTCATGTCCTTTGATGAACGTTCTAGATATTTCAAGACATTTTTTCTGTCTAAGGCATGTAATATTAAAAAGATTTGTTTAGTTTAAACAAAATGTGCGAAGCAGATAGCATTCAGCAACAATATCGGTGAATATCTTCAGATTGTGCATTATTAAGGCTTTATATTTCGTGTCATCGGATTCTCCCGAGACTAGTAATTACTTAAATACTCAAAGGTAGTGCGATCAACGAAAGACATTTAACAAAATGTAATATTTTTCTATAACTTTCTGAAACAATTCAATTCCTTATGACAATTCAACACGTGCTTTAGCCTCTCTCTTGTGAAATCGACATGAGAATTTCATATAAACTAGCTTCAATATTTCAATACTGCGAAACTTTCCAGTCCCGTATAACAAATACAAACAAAATAACGGACAAAATATTGGATTTGAAGTTGAAAGTGACAGCGATTGGTACTATACAGAGTTTTACTTTGTTGCACAACACTTCTTAACGCTGTTGTACAGTCTAAATAGTATTTAAGAATTTAAATATTTTATGCAATGCCTTGGAAAACGCAAAAAGGCACTAGCTTGCAGTGAACTTTATTTATTTTCAATACACCTTGACTATTGCCACAAGGTAAAAGCCTATCTGAGTACAGAATCATTGGTCGTGAGTTAGAATTCCAGCCAAAATAATATCTGTTTCTACGGCACCGAAAACCTGTACTGACATCCGGGAGTATTGTACAACCTACCACCCTACCTTTTTGTCATTTTCCTATCAATTTTGATGTCTGTTTCGCCTTCTGCCTTACCTATATTATTAATATTATGAAGCGTTGTTTCTTTGTAAGAAAATATTAATTAGGTATCAGATTGGCCATATCAGTAAATTAATTTTATAATTTGTCCTTGATTTTGTATTTAAATGATTATTGCTTATAAAATACAAAAACAAATACATCAAAAGAAAATAGAAATCAAATCACACTTCTTAATAAACATGGCTGTGATGATTTTGAGCGTCTCAACTCGGTGAAAAACACCGGGATACACGCAAATTTTTACGAGAACGCATCTCTCACTGTGGTAGACTCATTCACTCTCATTATGTATCACTATGAAATGTCTGCAAAGCGATACTTATCGTTTTCTGCAGACGTAACTTAATACTAAAGGCTTTGTCTGTTTTTACACCTGTTTAATGTCAATGTTCTATTCGTGTTTTGTATTAAGACAGACGTATCGCTGTCCGCTACTTGTCTTCAACGCTATATTTTCTTAAATATTGTGTAACAACAACAATCGTAACCATGTACTGGTGGTGTAAGAATATCCACTACCCCTAAGCTTTCCGTCTCAAGAGACGGCACAGGAAACTGAAACAGGAGATGAACAGCAGCATCATCTGGGTCAGAACTCAAAGTTATGAAAAATGGTATAATTGTCCCTGCTGAGCATAGGCCTCCCCCATACCCCTCATTTGCCATTGTTGCTACGCATCGCATCGCATGCTGTTTGGCAACCACAGTTTTTATTTAGTCTTTATTAGAAAGAAGCTGTCGCCCATTTCTTGATTGGTTTCCTTCTGTCGCCTCTTACGACTCCCACGTGATGATACGAGGTAGTGGTTATTCGTACACCGCCACTACACGGCCCACAGAAAGCCAAATATGTGCTATAATCCCCTGTGGACTAAGATGAAGAACCTCGCAATATGTAATTCTACTGGTTAGGTTTGCTATCAAACTAGAACACAACAGTAGATGTAACTGCTGCATAACGACTACATAAGGGTGGTATCAAGCCAGGGGGAATCCTACGCAGCAAGAGTTCTTACCATGTTGTAAAAATCTATAAACTCGTTTTTGCTCTCTTATTTCATAAGCGATCGAAATACGATGAATTATTTTATAAACCGGTAATATGAATCCCCACTCTTATCCTCATTCTCCTTGAGCGGTATAGTGCTGGGCATAGAATACTATAACACACAATAGAATGGCTGTCAACCTTATTTTGTATGAGATTCGGCGTCGCCGGGAGCACACATAAAAACAATTACGTCGTATTATCACTACCACTAACCCGATTCGCTGTGTTGACAGACTGAGTAAATTAAAACATTTTAGACTTTTGATTAATGTTCAAGATCATCATTAAAAAATAGTTTAAATTTTAATACATATTTATTTGTAAATAGTGTGCAATTTGGAATTTTCTAAATAATTTGCATGCGAAATTTGGAAACGATTGTAACGTCAAAATAGGGCACTATTTATAACTTAGCCCGTAACCTTTACACTACTAACTTTTTTTAATAATAGGTCCTTTACCTATGAAATCACCTCTCTGTGGTATTGGCCATTTCAAACCATAAGCGGCACGCAATATTTACGACGTTTACGGAGCGAATACCACAGACGAACGCGCCACCTGTGACGGAAATTTCGACCTGAAAAATGAACGCCGTGGTCGTTTGAAAACTTTGGTCGACAATGACAAATTAAAGGTGATTGTGGAAACTAATGATACTCAAGCTACAGCAGCATCAAAACAATACAAATGGACCAACCATTTGCGTCAAATTGGCAAGGTAAAAAAGCTTGACAAGTTTTGGGTGCTCCACGAACTCAATGTTCGCGAGCGCTAAGTACGCGTTGAGACGTGCCCTGCACTGCTCAACAGGCACACAAACGAAGGAGTTTTGAACCGCATTGTTACCTGCGGCGAAAAATAGATTCTGTTTGACAATCGCAAGTGCTAAACAATGCCCTAAACGAAAACTTACTCGTAGAAAAGTGATGGTCACTGTTTGGTGGTCTAGCGCCGATATGATTCATCACAGCTTCTTACCAAATGTGATCAGCATTACTGCAGATGTGTACAATGAAGAACATAACTCAATGATGGAGAAGCTAGCACGTCTCCAACCAGCTTTGGTCAATCGCTCGTCCTCGCTGCTCTTGTACGACAACGCGCGACGTCATACTGCCCAACAGACGATCTTCGAGTTACAAGAGCTGGGGTTGGAAACTCCGTCATCCGCCGTATTCGTCAGACCTTGCGCCTACACACTTTTTCCAGAATTTGGTTAACTTTTTCGCGGGAAAAGTTCAATACCCGAGAGGGCAGTACAAACTGCCTTTGAAGAATTTGCCTCCCTTTCAGCTGATTTCTTCAAGAAAGACATCAATAAACTACCACTGGGATGGCAAAGATGAATCGATTGCATTGGTGCTTACTTTGTTTAATAGAAATAAAAAATATAGAAGAAAATACGTTAACTTATTTCATAAATGACGGCAATTTCATAGATAAGACTTAATATAAATTCAAAAATAGGATAATTGGTCCTGATTAACATTAAGCTTTCATTCTTACCAGCTATTAAACAAAATATTTGTTTTTTCTTCCTTACAGTACCAATACTGGTGGCGATCAACAAAATCGACAAGCCAGGTGTAGACATTGTAGGTATGCCTCAATTTTATATACATTTGTGCTTTTCTTACTCGTGTGTCACGCTAGGGCGATGCGTCTTGCGTCTGCGATGAGCGGGAAAAATAACAAAACGACACTAACGGGTCAACTAAGATGTCACGTTGGCGCGCCTGGCGTGCGCGTCATGCGACCGCGATCAATGAAGCACATAGTACGTGTCAGCGAGTCTTGCGTGGTGTAATCAAATCGTGTTTATTTTTGCGATGCAATATATAACTACGGAGACCTTTATTAATGCAATAATGCCTCGGTTTGCAATATTATCCAGTAGGCATGAAAATTATAAGCATAATATTATATTTCTCAAAACTTAACGTATATTTCATCATACAGTCTACGATATTTACCAAACTTATGTCTGTTTTAGTTTAAATCATGAACAATGCGTGTGTGTATTTTAAATTGCATTATATCTTGTGGAAAAAAGCTACTCCCTTCTAGACACGAAAGTGCTAATTTAAGTACATTTTTAGCCCGCGTAAAAATAGCAGGAAGAAACCACATGTCATGCAGCCACCTCAATGTGGCATACTACAGTGGCAAGGCAACGTCTTCATGCCTCCCGCCTCCGCGGGATGCCTCCGCTGCGCACAGTCGCTCTAGCGTGGCTAACGTCTTATACAGCAGAGAAAAAAATATTGTTAATGGCTGTTTGGCAGAAAAAGGTAGTAAACTTAAATGGGGCCATTGTTAAAGGCAATCAATGTTACTACTACTATTAAGTGCTACTGTTCACTGCTGAACTTAGGCCTCCCCCATAGTGTCTCATAGGGAATAGCTGCCACGCTTGACAAGCGAGTTTGCGAGAGGCGTCACTGTCTTTGAAACACACGGGGGTACTATAAACTTGTTGGAGGACCCAAAAATATTTATTTTTCACTCTAAGGACCAAAAATGTTCGGGTATTGGACGTATGTTTAATAATAATTTAAATTTTATTTAAAAACAGTTTAATGAAGAAGTAAAAAATATAAGATTAAAATATGTTAAAAAATGTTAATGTTATGTTAATAAGTTCGTCCGTCGCGGTTACGGTGAGTACGTGAACTAACTCAATTTTTAAAATTGTCGAATTATAGCGATTGCTTCATTTAAAATGTTAATGTCAGCAGAACGGTACGGTTGGACCGTAAAACCGCAGTTTTTTAAATTCGTTATTGGGAAGACGCAGCTGCCATTCTAACGGTTTATTTCCCTCTGTCGCCTTTTGTGTCACCCATGGAACGATATATGGTGGTGGATATTCTTACACCGCCACTAAGTTAGTCAATTGATAAATAAGAAATCAGCTAAAACGGTTGACTGACCTTGATGAAATCGTGTTACTTGCGTTAAAAAAGAACTACACTGGAAATAATAACACCATTTATATGCCCTTAATAATTATACGCCCGATTACTCAAATGCTGCTCAATTTTAAGATGCCGTTAAGTCTTATGCTGTCTTTATCACTCTAAGTCAAAGTGACTGTAATTAATGCCTGGTGCATGGCGAATCACCACTAGCGCCATCTAGTGTCGTGTAGCGGAACTAGGAGAGTCAAGATTCTTCTAAAGATTTACATGCTACAACTTTCTACACCTTGTCAGTCCGGATCGGTATGTACTCGAACATTCTAGATGTTTCAGTAGAAGAGGCCCTATACTTATATAGGGCCTCTTCTACTGAAACTGTCAGTGAGAACCGCGACCGAGTCAGTATTGAATTGGCGATACCAGCGAATACTTCGAAGCGATACAACTGCGAATTAAAGTGATCAGTAGTATACATGTGTTTTATTAGTGTGTTTTAAGTTGTAATTTGGTGTTCTGTCATCAAAGTGTCCATTTTGGTAATTCAATCGGCGGTTTTCTATTGTCACGAACCCCAAGCTCGTAACATTACTTAACGACATCTTAAAATTGAGTAGTATTTGAGTATTTAGCCATTAACCCCTCACCTGATATCGGTCATATGACCGCAAAATGTAAGCCCTTACTTGATACCGGTCATATTATGACCGCGTCGCAAGCTCCGATTTCAAGTCTGTTTTCTTAAACCAATTGATGTTTTGGATCGTGTGAGTAGGGCAGTATGGCTCTATAGTCTGTGCTTATTCAGTTAAGTCAGTGAGAACAGACTTCCTTTAAGAAAAAAAATATGTTTGTCTAATCTTTTCGAGGACGTAGTTTCGTGGTGTGCGTGAAGTGCTTCCGAATTATTTTTTTGTGATATTGTGTCTTATTAAATTACGTTAACATCATGCCAAGGTAAGTGCTTTTTCGTTTTAACTCAAAGTTATTCAGATTCGTGCCTGTAATTCAGGGTAAACAAATATATTCTTTGATTACTACCATCAATTCGCCGGTACGCCGACATATTTATTTACATTTTACATTATAATTATTGATTTGTCGGAAATGTTTTTCTTGTTTTGAGTGAATAATTACATAAACAAACTTTAGTTATGTGCAGAATACCTTAAAGAGTAGAGAGAAAAAGAAAGTTAAACAAAATCAAGGTACAAAGTTGAGCTGTTTTAGAGATGTTTTTACGCGGCCAAAAATATCTGTATGCGGAAATTGTTGTTTTTCTTGACATTTCACTATAAAAAGATGTAAATATTTTTAAATATTTGTATTACTATATAATAATAGGTTAAGTAAAATGCAAAAGAAAATCTATAAGTTGTTTAATTTTTTTTTATTCGATAGGAAAGTCAGAAATAAACCTTTTTTCACTTTCACTTGCGTACTATTTGATTATAGTACAATATTTTTTGTTAAAAGTAATATCATATTGTACATAATTTATCCACGAATCCAACAATGTACAATATGTGGGGTATTTATAAACGAAAAGGCCACAAAAACCAGTAAAGTGAACACTTGACAAACGGCGCGGTCACGGCTCGAGTGCCGTATCAAGTTACGTCTCGCAACGCTTGGCGCGCGTATCAGGTGAGGGGTTAATATCTTTAGTTTTAAAGATGAAAATCTTGTCCATAGCAACGCACACTACGTTCGCTCGCACAACACGGCGTGGTGTGTGAAGCTCTAGGTGGTGATGTACAAGCCGTTCAAGTGTCCGCACTGAAGAAATTAAATCTGGACACGTTGGTGGAGGCGCTAACACTTCAGGCGCAACTGATGGACCTCAAGGCGGATCCCGGTGGATATGTGGAGGGAGTCGTCCTGGAAGCTCAACTCGACCCGCGGGTTGGGTGAGTTGCGATACTTTGCCTTGATAAACAAAATATATCTTTTCGCATAATTATGACCGGACCGAATTTCGGTCACTATGGCTTGTCTCAACCGAGACTAGCCAGAAATATGCACTCTATTCCCTCAGTCTCATAGTCCAATAAGACGCTAATCCGACACGACCGCAGGAAGATCAGGCGCAGGAGCTACAGCTTTAGGTGTTTTCCGAGGCTCGCCGGTGAAACACCGCCAACTTCTTGACACCGGGCTGCTACTGTGAATTTATTGACACAAACCCAATAACTGATTTTGGTTCGACTTGAGATTCAGCTTGTCTACGTTAAGATTGACCACCGTGACTAAAATTCGGCTTGGAGTAGACATGGATCGTACTTGCAAAGTCGAATACCAGGGCTTCCAAATACGTCTACCTTCAACTACCAGTGCCAAAACCAAGCTCGAGATATTTTTGAGTATTTTCTTTGGGCATCGAAAATTGATCCGTAAGATCATTTAAACAAGGTGTCCAATCGCATATGCTAAGCCTTGTTGGTTGAAAAATGTTTGCATAGAACGTTGATCCGATGTACAAATAAAGAACAGAATCGCGTTTACAAAAAAAAAATTCAAAATCTTTAAAAGTTCCAACGTTTAAGCCTTTTTGCAAGAAAAATACTTGAATAGAACATTGATCCGTAACTTAATATAAATAAGAAGCAGAATCGCGTTTACAAAAAAAAATACTTCCAATCCTTTAAAATAAATATAATTTTTAGACTATAGGTATCGTATTGATTACTAATTATATGAAGAGAGTCACTGTCAAATTGATAGCCTCCTCAAAAGTAGCTTCAGTCGCTAGCTCAAAACACCCAATCCAAAGCTACTAAACTAAACTACGTTTCATAGGAGTTTTAAGTTATATACGTGTTACGGCCCTCAGTTGCCCCGACAAAGGTCGACTAGGATAGAGCCCATCAGCATCCTAACTCGACGAGCAACCCGAGGGGAGGGCCCAATGGCCTATGGAGAATTATTATACATATGGCTAGCAAGGAAACAAAACTTACCTAGTTCCGTAGTAGGGTCGACCATAAGGCGACGTCAGGGATAAGTAAAGGTAGTGTGTGTGTAGTGTAGGAAGGTGTGTAATATGTGAGCTGACGTCACCGATGACAGCGGCCACACCCACTGTCGTTGCCCTGCTTCAAAGGATGCACTCACTCTCGGGCGACGTTATCTAAACTCGAATGTTACGAAACTTAGCACAAAACTATAATCGAAGAGAACGCGATCTCCTCTCGAATTACAAAGCTTAGCGTTCAATTGACAAAGCAAAATCAGTTCGTACTATATCACAATGCTACACAAGCTACACGTAGATGCAAATTAATGGCAGTCGAAGTTACAATAATCACTCAAAAAACTTCCCGGCGTCTAACCGACCGGCCGGCGCGCACAAAAGGATCGTTCTAGACTCTTAAAAACGACACGGGCGTCGCGCACAGTTGATTCTTCCAGACGACTGTCGAAATTATTTAGTTCGATATCCAAATGCCGCTCAATAGACTCGACGACACAAATTAATAGCAAGTGAAGTTAAATTAATCACTCAACTTCAAGAAAAGTCTCGTTGTCATGTATCTTAACGAAAATAAGACGACACAATGGAGGCCGTCGAGCGCGTTATAACGATTTCAATTTAACTCATCGATGCGGCAGTCACGGGCGCCGCTTCAATCAGACTCCTGGCAGCGCGCAGGAGCAGGCTTATCCCTTTTCACGCAACCTGCCGTCACGAGACCAGCGCCACGAACGAGCGCAAACAAACCCCCGTCCCGGACATAAGGTCTTATGTCCGCGAGTAAATGGCCGAACGGGATAGGGTCACGACGGAACGTTGCAAGATACCACCCCAGTGTGTGCAAGCCGGAGGGTCGAATTTCCACTGGATGCCCTTCTTGGACATCGCAGACCTCCTTCAAAATCTTTACGTGCCCCTACCATTCGTTCCACAATCCGACCGGATCCGGTCCGGCAAACCGCGACGCGATACAAGGTGGCCCAGCGTGGCCACAAAGACTTCTGTGCTGAGGGCACTCACAAGTTCCAATTGAAAGGCCTTAATGGCGAGGCACACGAAAACGCACAGGTAGGCCTTATGTTTAACGCGCGTTACGTAGGTTGGAGGACTTGACGAGGAATAGGCTAACAAAGTCGGTTCCGACACCTGCGAATGGTCTGAAGGCCCCGAAGCGGTCGGGTGGCAAGGTAATCATCATCGGCTGCGGTATAGTGGCCTTCAGTTTATAACAAGGTATGCACCAAAAGATGACGCTTCGAATAGTGCGTCGACCAGCCAAATCCAAACTACCGCTGCAAAATAGCCGAAAGCGCGTTACATGGAGCGTTACAGGGTTGGTACCACGAGCTGACAGAATACCGGCGTGAAGTGGAAGCTCTGCTTCCGCGTTTCGTCTGGTGAGTGCAGGTGGCCGGAGGCCCAACTCC
>DWHP01005497.1:0-11899 GCA_018247895.1 Parnassius honrathi | reverse complement strand
CCGGACCTCGGATAATCCAATAATATGCCAGCGCAACTTGTCTACCTCTTCTTCCAGCTCCAGTATCTTCTCGTTAGTCCTCAGGGTGCGTGCGTTATATGTTGCCAGGTCGAGTCGTCGTAGTTGGCAACCGAACCTTCACCGGAGATTCTTAGCACCCCCTGCCCCGCCGTTACCATGGTCGCCACGGACTGGTCGGGGACTGGGGGCCGTTTGTATGCGTAGTTGATCATGGGGGGGATATTTGCCATAGTTGCCACGCTTGGCGAGCGGGTAGGCAACCGCAGTTTTTTTAATTATATTTTGTTGTTACTAGGAAGATGCTGCTGCCCATCTCCTGTCTGTTTCTTTCTGTCGCCTCTTACGACACCCACGGGAAGATATGGGGTAGTGGATATTCTCAACCGCCACTACACGGCAAGTAGGTATAGCTTAGCTCAGAAATTTACAATAATTCAGTAGAAATTCCGTTTAGAGCCAAAAAGTAATTCTTCAGGTCAGTTTTTATTAAAACTTTAACATCGAGTTTCAATCCTCATCTTTTGATGCTTGCACTAATTGCGCACTATTTAAAAATAAAATCAAAACAGCAAAATATATTGAAATAGTTAATTTTATGACTGAAAAAAGAATCCATAGCAGACGAGCAAAAGCATTCTATGATTTCATGAAAATAGAACAAGAAGGCACTTTCACTTTCCGTTTTGACCTTCAGCAAGTTCAACCGCTCCCTCGCACTCCAATTCAAGAACCATTTTACAGCAGAATTATTAGCTTTTATGTATTATGTATTGTATGAAAAGATACCAGGAATCCTTTATTTTATAATTGGACAGAATTATAGGCAAATAGAGGCGTTACAGAAATAGGTTCCGCTTTACTAGATTTTTTTTAAGCTTATGATTATGATAGAATTTATTCCAAAAACATTCAAATATTGCGCACGTACTTTTGTTCTGGCTCCAACAGCTATCACCAGAAAATACTAAAAAAATACAACTGTTTTTCCATGTCAGAGGACACAGCTTCTTGCCTACTAACAGGGTTTTTTGACGTATAGAAAAGGAACTTAGATGTCATCCGATTATTACAACCCTAGAAGAATATACATATAAAATATTATTCTTTTTATTCGCAGTTGGGATTGGATTGGAAGTGACACAATATCTATACTAATAATAAATCTGTAGAGAGGTCAATTCTGTACATGAAATATATTTCCAAAATAACTATCAGGGGGTAATTAGTGATCGATACTGATGCCAAAAATGCAAACAGTAAAATTTCTGTCTGTCTGTCTGATTTATTTAGGATCCGTTTTATTATTTAAGTAGGCATTTAGATTTTTTAAGTGTATGGTAGCTATAGTTAGGACCTCTAACGTAGATTATTTTGTTAGGTAACTGAATGCCGTCGATTAAAAATAAAATACACAATGCCACCTAAAAAACGATTATCTTTATCTCGAAATTCGAGAGAAGCTAAGAGAATGAGAAATGTGCGTTCTCAAGAATCGGCAGAGGAAAGAGCACATCGGTTAAACTCTATGAGAGTTAGTGCCTCAACTTCTCGAGCCAATGAAAGCTCTCCAGAAAGAGAGATGCGATTAGCAGCTGACAGAGCGAGACGAGCTACATCACGGGCGTCTCAAAGTTCTTCTCAACGAGAGCTAAGGCTTACCATTGACCGAGAACAACATGTGTTATCCCGAGAAGCTGAAACTGCTTCACAACGAGAATTGCGGCTCACAGCTGACCGCGAACGGCATACATTATCTCGCGAGTCCGAAACCTACACTGAGAGGGAATTACGTCTCACAGCTGACCGCGAACGGCATACATTATCTCGCGAGTCCGAAACCTACACTGAGAGGGAATTACATCTCACAGCTGATCGTGAACGGCATGTACTATTCCGTGAGTCCGAAACCTTCACTGAGAGGGAATTACGTCTCACAGCTGATCGCGAACGGCGTGTACTATCCCGTGAGTCTGAAACCTACACTGAGAGGGAATTACGTCTCACATCTGACCGCGAACGGCATACATTATCTCGCGAGTCCGAAACCTACACTGAGAGGGAATTACGTCTCACAGGTGATCGCGAACGTCATATTTTATCTCGATAATCTGAAACTTTTACTCAATACGAAGACCGTTTTACGAATGATAGGGTGCACCATAATATTATTCGATCTCTTGAAGATGAAAATGAGCATGAACAACGACTAAAGTCAGGACGCGAATATTGCAATTCTTTGAGACAAGAACGATTAATAAGTTTTTCTAATGAAAGATTAAGAATTGAAAATATTCAGTCTCTTGAAACGGACAAACAGCGAGAGGCTCGTCTTACTGCAGACAGATTTCGACATAGTCTTAATGACTTAGATGTACACATACAAGATCAATCTACGAATTCGGTGGCGTGGTCCGACAAATATAAAAGTGGGTTTACTTATAACCTCACAATTGATTACAGATCATCTTCTGTAATAGGCGATATGAATGTAGTATGTTCTTTTTGTAATACTTCAAAGTGGAGTAAGGAGTCGGCTGGTTTCTGTTGTTCTGGAGGTAAAATAAATTTGCCTTCGTTCGAAAATCCACCGGAACCTTTGAAGTCACCACTTTTAGGGGAACATGTGCAATCTAAACAGTTCTTAGACAATATTGGCACTTATAATGATGCGTTTCAAATGACATCTTTTGGGGCTCTACAAATCTATTTATTTATTTATTTATTATATGGACAACAAAACAGATAACAATCAAAATTCATTACAAATTATAAATACATATGAGTTATTAAATACACAAGAGTTTTGTGCCAGATTGTTTTCCTAAGTATGTTGACACATCATTTTCATATTTTACTACAGGGCACATCAAACCTACGCTTAACAATATTAATGCCGTATACATAATACAAAAAACAAATTTTACAAACAACAAATTTAAAATCTATGTGATATGGGAATGAATGTGTATGACTGTAAGCTCTTTTACTGCTCTTTTGAATATCCTTGATCTTGGGTCAAAAATATCCAAGCCGGAGTCTTTCGTGGATATCTCGTTGTAAAGTCGACACATTCTTATTATCGGGTTGTAAAAAGAAGTATTATTCTTGTAAGTCTGCAGGTAAAATGTCTTGCTAGGAATTCGGAGATTGCGCTTTGTAATTAAGTACATGATGATTGATGATTGTTTTTGTTTCATTATATCAAATTATTAAAAGATACAATTCTAACGTTTGATTTTAAAGGCAATAATACCTACTTTTTTCACGATATCAAGTCACAGTCTAAGGACAACATAATCACGGTAATTTTATTTCAGGTTATCAAAAATACATTTTCCGAGATGTCAAAATAGGAAAGGTCTTTAAATTAAAAAATATCAGTTTTAAAAAGTAAAGTAAACAGTAAGCACTTAAATTATTATTCCAATAATTTACAGAATTGCTTATTTTAACTTATACTAGCTGAAATACCTTTCATTTGAGCTACTAGTCAGTTACACAGAGTGTTCTCGCGGAGCAAACACAATCAAACTCACAGAACATATATACCCCAAAAGGGGATCAAACTAGAAGACATTGTCCTCTATCTTTTGTTCAGTATTCAAATAGATCCTGCAATAATCACTATTCGAAAAAAGCCAAATTTAAAAAAGTTTCCTCTCGATCCATAGCTTTCAAATTCTTTGTCGACTTCAAAAAAAGTGTTTTGAATTTTACTTTATTTATTTTTTACTAATATACATAAGTACTTTAGGGATGGCGCCATATAAACTTAGAGAAAAAAATCCTAATGGTGGAAAATAGAGAATGAAGTGTTTAATGTAATTATTTACACAATATTCTAGTTATCTTGAGCATGTGCTATTCTTAAGTCAACCGAAATGGGTCAAAAAAGTTTTAAATGGAATAAATAATTTCCACGTAATAGCTTCAGAAGTGGAGGCTTTAATGCTACTATACACTATGTTTTAGCACCGACTTCAGAAATATTTCGTTCCTTGAAGTCAGATTTTACTTTTTATTAAATGTTTAATTTTACCTTAGGTATTATTGTTTTTTTTATAAAAGCAGTGTTTAGGGTGACAAACGGCCTATAAAAACCTAACACCGAGTAAGAAGCAAAATGCAGGTGTGTTGTCACCCCTAAGGATTAATATGGAATACTCTCAAATGCAAAAATGATTGATGATTTTAGTTCTCTACACTCATCATACAAAACAGCAGTATTAAGCTGGCATTACCCGCCGATATACTATGAGAGCGTGGTCCTTTTCCAATCAAGCCAATGTATTCGTGCTACAGCCCTAGTACTAACTACATTATGGCTCTAATATGATACGTAGCAAATTTTGCTTGTGCGTTAGAATAAATAAAAAAATATTTTGAGATACTTATATCACTTCTTTATAATTATAAGCCAACTTTTGACCAAAATTAACTTGATATTAGGTAGAAACGGTTACGAAATGTTAATTTAAATAACATTACAATCGTTTGCCTGTAAAATTCAGTTATTTCTTGCCTTGAAGAGAAGGTAAGAGTAATTGAATAAAAGTTTTATAAAAATTCCATGTAATACAGCAAGTTGTGACAAAATAGCAACTATCACTCCCTCTGTACCAGAGCCCCAAGGGCATGTACCAGCCTCATTTAAATGAGAAATGCACACGATACCGTCTAAGGAGTGGGCGACGTTCGAGTGCAGTGAAATTTTTGAACAAACATTTTTGTGTCCATCAAGCACTGCATAATATATCTAAATAGTATGCTACCTTTTAGAAACCGTTACCGTTTCGCCATCTGACCTGTTCTAACAAACGGGCGATACTTATGTCTTATGCTACTTTACTTAATACCTTTGATTTTAAGATAGTTTCTAATGGATCGACAAAATATATCCACGTAATTACTTATATAAATAAAAACTTTATATGACACAGTCGTTGATGCTTCTATTAGTACCTGACCGACTTGACAGAATAAAAGTCGATGGTTCATTGCCAAACTAGGATCAGATATGTGCCTTTTTTTTAATAAATCTGATGTGGCAAACGAACTTAACGCCTGCCACACACTACATACGGCATTACGTTTTGCCCGCAAAATTCCGCACGGAAAACTACCGTAGGTGTGACGGGTCATTGATTTTATATGGACTTACTACGTTCGGAATCTCGAATCGGAATTCCAAAACGGAATCCCGAAACGGAATTCCGTATGTATGTGGCGGGCCTTAGAGTCTACTTGATGAAAATGGCTACTGCTTCGTTGGTTGAATACTCAGACTGCTTTAAACCAAAAAGGCTACAGATGCGTTGTCACCTCTGAGGACTAAGATGGAATGACTCACAGCCTCTAATTATACTGACTCTATATACCCTTCAGACCGGAACACGGCAGTGCCAGCACTGGTCTGGTGATGGTAACTATCCAGACTGACTCCCACACAGGAAAGGAGTTCCACCACATGGAGAAATACAGGTTTCTCCATGTGGTGGAACTCCTTTTAACTAACTTTATTTTTATAGACCAAAATGTTAAGTGCCCAAACGTATTGTTTCTTTATAGATTAAGGGTGACAGCCGAGCACACAACCCATCTGATGGTAAGTGGATGATGTAGCCCATAGACATCTACATCTATCCTCGATTAAGAATCAAAATACAGGTGCGTTGTCATCCCCATAAGGTGGAACGCCTCGTATCCAGTGAATAGGGTCTTCGATCATCGACATTCACTATACGAAACACAGCAGACGAGCTACTGTTTTGCGCTGGTATGCTGTGCGAGCGTAGTCCTACCCCGGTCGGGCCGACCCATTCGTGCTACAACCATAATATAGCTGCAATATGGCTCTACTACGTATTGTAGTAACTTAACTATTCTATACAGCATATTAGTAATATTGTAAATAGTGGCCAAAATCATGAAGGTAACAATACCATACAATTGTTAATTATAAACTGATAACGACAGCATGATGGCAGGAATAGATTATCCTTGTTAACTAATTAGCCCATTCTTCATCGGGATCTATCCGAAGCATCAAGGTATTTTAAGTAATTTTTATGCGTTTTCTTTTCTATATCTATACATATAATAAATAACTAATGACTATATTTGCATGTCATTAGACACGAATAACTATTTTTAAAATTTTTGCCTGGCCGTGCTAATCTTTGCTATATCTGAACCGATTATAACGAAACTTGACGAACAAATAAAAAATACCCGCAGTGATGTTGACTATAATTATCCGAAAAACTTGAGATTTATTTGAAATATAAACGATATACGTTTGATGATCATTTTAAATATAAACGACTCCACATTGATAGATCCAAACGAAGATGGAGCTGGTCGCTAGTACACAATAAATTTGTAAGTATGATTAGGATGACCTCCCCCCCCCCTAGATAGAGTAACTTTGTAATAAGTCATGCAGGAACTCGATGGATGCAGGTATCTTAGAATCGTGTTTTGTGGTACTTCTTAGGGCTTACCTGGTGGTAAGTGACTACCACCGCCTATGAACAACTGCAATACCAGGGGAATTGCAGGTGCGTTGACAGCCTTTTGAACAGAGTAAGCTCTTCTTTATTGGTGGTAGCAGATTCCACAAAAAAGTTGTGCGAGGAAGAAAAGTTTTGGTATATCGCACAGTGGTGGATCGCATATCATACAGATGGTATGGATGATATCGCGAATTATGTCGCGACGTGCGAAATATGGCGGCAGGAAACTGGAATTAGTCCGAACCATTCCTATGAGTACTCAGCACTCGCACACAGCACGAAATATAACGCAATAATCTATAAATCCCATTTAACATCAGTAGTAACATATAACATCCCGCCGCAGTAAGCAGACGTCCGTCCACAATGTTACTAAAATAGTCACAGCACGAGCCGCATCGTTCGACTCCAATCCCTTTTATAGATGCACAGTTACATTCTGGACATTCCTGGATCGAATTCGTCGCTGTTCTAATGGATTAATTGGTATATACATACATACTATAATAATAAACATCCAATAAGTAATGTCTATTTTCGCGAACGCTAAATGGACCTTCGGTGTACACCCATGAAATAGCTGATATAGTTCAGTGTAAATTTTAGATGAGTATTTTTCATCATATGATAGAGCGCAAATCTTTATATCAAAAGGCAAGTAAATTGTATGATATTTGCCAGCAGGTGGAATTAAAAAAAAATCTTAAAAATTATTTGGCTAAGATACGTGTACATAATATGTGTCTTAACCTCTTCAAACTAGGTAAGACATTATTTTATTACGCGGATTTTAGTAATTTTTTTAAGATCGTTAAATAATGGATTTTCGCAAAGTAACGCCTGATTTTATTAATTGACTTAAAAAAAATTATATATTATATATATTATATCAAAAAAAAACTCAGTTGAATCGAACGAAGATCAAAGAAAGTTTTGTGTCTTCAGTGTAAGCCTTAGTTAGGGACGGACCCCAATTAGCAAACGAGGAGATTAGAGATAATGGTGTAATATTAACATTTAAAAATGCATAGTTAGTATACATGCGACTAATGCAGTGAACAATATTTCCAAATAACGCATGTGAAAAGTGTTGATAGCTGGAATTAAAAGGAGTGTTTAAATAATATGTTGATACGACTAAAGTCAAGCTTAGCATATAACAAGAGTATCAAAGTTCAGAGTATCGATGACGATGATGAACCACATTTTGCAAGCATTGAGAAGCTATTAACTGCGCAGAAAATATTCTTGCAATCTAATAAAAGCGCGTTGGAACTACTCAAGACTAAGGTAAGATTTGACGATTATTGTTTTATTAGCAATCCGGCCCGGCTCCGCACGGGGTAACTTCAGAATATCGACAACAGCACCACCTACCGCGTCCAATTTAGCTTTTAAAACATCCAGGGGACTCAAATGCACACAAAAAGGACCATCAAAATCGGTCGAGCCATTTTCATTTGCAACTGTTTTTTTATATATAGTAGAATAAAATGTATTTACTAAGTGGTAGAGCTGTTTTTCTTTTTCTCCAGTTTGAAGAGTATCGACAGCCAGCATTAACTCAATTATAAGCTTGCCGGTATTGTACGTAAAGAATATACAATAGAGAAGACCTCAAAGAGGGACAGAGACCTATATATACGAGTAGTTATAGTCTTATTTGATGGACGTTGGCCGAAGTCCATAGTAGTTTAACTTCAGGTCATATCGCTTGTTCTACAAAGTTCCCTTCTGTTTAAAACAGCAGTAGAGAACGTTATATTATAGAACACGTGCTATATACAATTGCAGTGTCCCGTCTGGTGGCCGTTCGAGTTGCATGGAAAACGTGTCGTCACGCCGTAAGTTTGTTCTGTCCATACCAATTAGTAATTGCTTAACGTTAACTAATTTTTGTCTTTCTGTGAACAGTGCAACAAACTTATACAAGACCAAAATCGTCTATCCCTGGCGGTAGCCAAAACCAAACTTCAGATAAAATTAAATTTAGAACAAATGGATTTTTCCTATTTGGTATACATTTAATTTGAATTTGAGTTTAAAAATTCAGTTCGCAAATGGCAACAGAAGCAAATATAAATATCAGGTTAACTGTATTTATCGTAGGTAAAAAGCGATATATTTTGTACCTACTTACTATCTTAGTAATTAGATTCGTTTTGATTTTAGGCCCGGAATTTAAACCAATATTGGCAACCCTGGTTACAACGCATCTGCATTTTAATTCGTAAATGAGAATCGATGCCTGTGGCCCAAATCCGCTTAGCATCACATAGATTGTTTAACCTTACAGCATGAAAAAACTAACACTTTCCATGACAATAATAGTGCAGGAGAGTCTTACAAATTGACTCGCACAGTGAAAACTCGTTATCATAATCTCGGCTATGTTGATCGAACAGTTAGCTGTTATGCAATGAATGAGGCACACATTACAAAATTAAACTTAGTGTCAAACGTGAACACATCAAACCTTAATGTATTTTTCATTCTTATATTTATTAAAGGACTTGCGAAGTTAGAGTTTAAATTTATAATCGCAACACAACTAAATTAATTATTTTTAATGCGAACAATAAACAATATTTAGGTTTCAGGGCGGCAACAGTAAGCGCGTGTCGGTCCTCTATGGAATAACGACTTGGTAAGACGATGGATGCAAGTGGCTGAGGACCATGATTTTTGGCATAACTTGGATGAGGCCTATGTTCAGCAGCGAACTATCAATTCAAAGGCCTCACAATCATAGCCATAACTTTGTGGTTTATTTATGCTCAAATTTTCTATTTTCATTTTGTTACTATTTAAGTTTTGTTTTTGAAAAAGCAACCATTTTAAATTCCAACCAAACTTGTGTTCAATTTAAAATCATAAATTCGACAAAAATATAAATCAAAACTAAAAAATTGTAGTTAAACTTTTTTATATAGGATAGGGTGACAAACAATCACACAGTCCACCTGATAATAAGTGGTTGTTGTGGCCCATAGACATCTACATCTATTCTCGATTACGAGTCAAAATGAAGATGCGTTGTGACCCGTGAGGACTGAGACAGAATGCCTCGTTTCCAGTAAAAAGGGTCGCCGTTTCTCTAAACTCACCATACGAAACACAGTAGCATTAAGCTGCTATTTTGAGCTGGTATTCTGTGAGAGCGTGGTCCTTCCCCGGTAGAGCCGACCCATTCGTGCTACAACTATACTAGTAATGTAACTGCAGCATACACTTGACATTGCTTATGACAAAGTTGATGTTAAAGTTATTGACAGTTAAATTATAAAATATGCGTAAAAATACAAAAATAGTAGTAACACACTATTATTAATAGCTAAGAGATGAAGTAATGCTTTCCTTAACAAAATAATCAATAGATCTTGTCAGAGCTCCAAGGGAATTATCAATAACCGTTGACAACACTGACAACTAAATAAGTTGTCAATTCCAATATAAATTATAAATTACCACAACTGATAATGCACCGCCTACACAACTCACATCAATATTAAAACAAGTCACTTAACACCAGAAACATACGAGGAAATATTTCGAGGAAATGTCAAAACCCAAAAAAAATTGTTATTTTCCGCTAATTTCAAACTAGGCGCGCAAAACGACACGCGCGTGCGCAGTTCTCACCGTTCGGATTTCAACTGTATAGTGTATACTGTATACCCATTACCCACCAAAACATAACGTACAATGTTATTTAAGTTTTGCGTTCACCGCCTCCGTTAAAAAAAATATCGTAAACTCACAGCTTAGATAAATTATGTGACCGATTCGCTATACATTACGAATTACGATTGGTTATCGAACATAGTACTAATATACAAAATTTACATTTCAAGTTATTTAAAACAATAGGACTGTGACAAGAACTAGCTTCAAAGTTGAATACGAATAAATTGCGGTGTTAGAGGATAGCATTAGCAACTATATAACTACTGTATACTTATACCGGTAATATCAGTCGAAATCTTAATTCTTCAGAAGCTATTATGTCGAAATATTTTTATTCCTTTTAGTTTTGACACTTTTACACTTTGTTAAAAGTTCATATTTTTAATTTTTGTTATCTTTCTGTGTGGCTTTAGCCATATCACAAGTTCAAAGTAACATCTAGAACTTAATCTAAATAGTTAGGTGCATTACAATCTCCATGCCCTAGTTTTCCACCATTAGAGATGGATTTTTTCTTTAAAATTTTATGGGACCTATTAATTAGAAAAATAACACCTAATTCGTTTCAGCGGTCTCCTAGAAATCAGTGAACTTACATAAACACGCATCGAATTTAGAACTTTTCGATTTTTTGAATTCTGTGAAAACTGATTATAAAGCAATATAATTTTATATAGCAAGATTTACTGTTAACAGTGTTGTCATATTTTTCTTAGTAAACTTACGTAGGCAAAACCGGTGGCAGTCGCATTCAGTTAGAGGTGCGTGTGTCGTTAACGTCTAACCTTTATGTCTGCACTAGATACTTCGACACGGTACAGTCAATTTCAACTATGGAGAAAATACATCATTCGATGTTTTGGAATAGGACTCCGTCGCATCGATTAATGTTATAACTGTGAATGAATTGAAACATAATAACTCTAAAATGGTTGTTTGAGATGTCCACGTAGACAGACAGAGTTCAATTCTGACAGCACTTTGAAGCAGCGTGTTGTTTTTTCGTAATAATCATAAATCTGGGTGTCATTAAGCAGTATAAGATTTTTATAGGATAGGAAGACAAACAAGCACAGTCCACCCGATGGCAAGTGGTTGTTGTGGCCCATAGACCATCTATCTTCGGTTACAAATCAAAATGCATGCGTTGTCACCCGTGAGGACTAAGATGGAATGCCTCTTTCCAGTAAAAAGGGTCTCCGGTTCTCTACACTCACTATACGAAACACAGCTGAATTAAGCTACTATTTAACGCTGGTATTCTGTGAGAGCGTGGTTTTTCCCCGGTCGAACCGACCCATTCGTGCTACAACTATACTACCAATATAACTGCAGCATGGCTCTACTACGAGGGCGGCACTGAAAATATCGGGAATCAAGGAAGTGACACAACATTACTTTTTAAAAATGTATTTATTGCTTTTCGAAGTATTCTCCACGAAATTTGACACATTTTTCCATACGACGGAACCAATCATTGAAGCAACCATTCTATTCGGAAGTTGGGGTCTCCAAAATGGCCGTTTTGTAGGCGTCCAAAGCTTCTTCAGCTAATGAAAATCACTGTCCACGCAATTTATTCTTTATTTTAGGGAAAGTATAGAAATCATTAGGGCTTAGGTCGGGGTTGTACGGCGGATGGTCTAATAATTCTATGTTTTCTTGCTCTAAAAACT
>DWHP01005496.1:0-11900 GCA_018247895.1 Parnassius honrathi | reverse complement strand
ACCGATAACCGATGGGGAAGAAAGGTTCTCGAGTGGCAGCCTCGTACCGGTAAGCGTAGTGTAGGGCGAACCCCCACGAGATGGAGTGACGACCCGGTAAGACATGCAGGAAGTTGATGGATGCAGGTGGCTTAGGACCGTGCTTTGTGGCATTACTTGGGGGAGACCTATGTTCAGCAGTGGACTTGTGAAGGGCTGTAATGATGAATGATGATGGTGACACATATATACACACTTTTGAAAAACATTACTCTCCTTCTGGAGCAGTCGGGTAAAAAGTGGTTGTTGTTAGTTGGTTTATACTTAGTCTCAGATTCAAATTAGAATCTGTTTCATGACAGATATTTCGCGGAAATATGCGAACATGAAAATTATGGAGTTTGACAGCATATGTCATTAGCTGCGGCTAAAATAGTCCCTTAAAGTAGTTCCTTAGTTATAGGGATTCTTCTTAAATGATCAATAAAACTGTTTGAAATAGGCGGGTAATATCTAAGTTTTTCAGTAAATGTATTATAGCCTATATATAGCCTTCTGCTCAAGACAAGAATATATTGCCCGAGTGCAAGCGCAAGCACAAGTGAACTCTATATTCCCCCACTTTCATAGCCAGATGGAACTATATTCAACATGACCGGAATGAGATCAGGCACAGGACCAACGGCTTTACGTTCTTGCCGAGGCACTGAGTATTTCTTAAAAGAAAAACCCAATAACTGATTTTGGTCCGACCAGGGAATCGAATCCGGAATCATAATCAGCAACCGCGTTAACGACCACTAGACCAACAAGACAGCCAAAATAATATGTGTATACATTGAAGTATAATCATATCACGTTTTAGATTTTATACGCGGTAGAGCCACGCTGCAGCTATATTACGGTTCTAGCACGAATAGGTCGGCTCGCTCAACACGATCTCACAGAATACCAGCGGAAAATAGTAGCTTAATACTGCTATGTTTCGTATGGTGAGTGTAGAGAACTGGAGACCCTATTTACTGAAAACGAGGCATTCCATCTAAGTCTCAGGGGTTACAATGCATCCGCGTTTTTATTCTTAATCGAGGATAGATATAAGATATAATAGCAAATCCTACTATTCTTAGTGAAAGTAATAAACGTAAAGATTATACTAGATTATACTCAATTACACTATCCACGTCTGAATAAACGATAAAAAATGCGTTAACTGTTGGCAACTGTTGACAAAAAAATTGTCATAAACCATGGATTTTTGATACGCACAAACATACAATAACAACCAAGATACAGTTTAAAAGTAAGAACGTCAGCTATTTGTCAATTGTGTCACGTAAGCGCCAATACACGGATTCCGATGCGTTTTTATTGTCACCAAATACCTCGTAGTTCTATCCAAACAATAGTGTGGAATGAAAGATTCACAAAAAGTATGAACCTAATATCGTTGCAATAAGATTCGTAAACGTTCGAAATTATACTTATGTAAGTATCCATATTTGTACTATTTCAGTTTAAGCAAAAGGTTTTTATGTTAATTTGAATGTATTATTTATTAATATTTAACCTATTTCATTAAATAAAAAATCACGTGGTTACAAAGGGAAAATAAACTTTACTAAATAAACTTTACTGGCAACAACGTGGCAGAGCCACGCCGCAGCTATATTATGGTTGTAGCAATTATGTGTCGGCTCGACCGGAGTAGTACTACGCTCTCACAGAATACAAACGTAAAACAGCAGCTTAATGCTGCTGGGTTTCGTATGGTGAGTGTAGAGAACAGGAGACCCAATTTACCGGAAACGAGACATTCCACATTAGTCCTCAGGGGTGACAACTCATCTGCCTTTTGATTCTTAATAGAAGATAGATGTAGATGTCTATGGGTCACAGCATCCACTTACCATCAGGTGTGACCACTGTTTGCTCGTTTGGCACTCTAATAATCAGTACTAAAACTTACCGTCTCATGTGAAATGGCGTCTACCACTTTATGGTTATTATTGCTGTTGAATCTCGTGTTGTCTCTATCACTTTAAGTCAAAGTGACTGTGACACCACGAGAGTTTACACCACATATTAAAATTGAGTGGCCTTTGAGTATTAGTTCATTAGACAAATTAAGGTAATTAATCAAAGTAAACCCCTCTCATTTTTCTTATTTCAAATGTATAGATCAATATTTTTCTGGGAGAAAATTAAATACTTTACTATATTAGCGTTACATAAATACGATCACTTATTATAACTAAATAAAACAACCACATAGAGACGAAAAAATTAAAGGTTAAAAGTCCACAGTATCGTTGTCCTTCGGCCACGACGCAAAATATACGCAGTCAAAAGGCAACGTAGCTTACGTTATTTTATAAAAAAAATGAAACAAGGCAAAATAAGATAGTATAATTAATAACAGTAAACTGAACTTCAAAAGTAAACATTAGGGTACATTTTGCAATACGGTATTATAGTGTGCTACGGATAACTTATCTATTAGTACACTGCAAGGCGGTTTACGCACGTTAAAGGTATAGGTAAATAAAGTTGTGGCGAACTAAAATACAATTTAGGTAAAGATTTTGCAATAGCTAATTTGCTAATAATGAAAAGGTATTTAAAAAGTAATTTAACAGTAAACGATTCAATCCAGTAATAAGTACTAATGGTACTATCCAATCAAATAACTATTAGTGCATAACAGTTCTAACAATCAATATTTTTTATCAACCATAATATGGTGAAAAATTAATTACAGATAAAAGAAAAGATAGTGATAGCGTTGTTGCAAACTATACTTTGTGGTTACAAAGAGCGCTCCCGCGTCGTTTGAAAATAAGAATAAATAAAAAAAAACTTACAAAACAATGATTGAGCTGCTATCAAATCCAAAAGATGAAATAAAATAAAAAATATTAATATATGTCCCAGTCACCACAAAATCATTTATGCACTGGTTAAGTATTTATTCATTATAAATATATTTTAATTTAAAATTCACTTGTATTCAATACAACGAACGGTTCGCAACTGAATGAGCTGACCATTTGGAATACATTGACAGCACTAATAAATTGATACGGTTCGTATTATTTTCTTTAATGTGATTTCCAACTCTAATACAAAATAACAAAGTTGAAATTTACATCGTATATAACCATTAAAACTTTGTCAAAATAAGCCGACGTATTGAGGTCAGTGACGTCTTTTTTCTGTGGTAGTGATAATAACAGAACAGATTTCGCGGAAGCGAGAGAGTTTAATTTATACCGTTAAAAGTAAGAAAGAGAAATATTAATCATAATCAGAATTTTGCACATTGTCTATGGTTAGTCTCATTTGCGTTTGATTTCTCTTAAATGTTGATAATAAATCAAGTTTAGGAACTCGATGAAACTATTACGGTCAGTTCGGAGACAATTCAGAGACAACCTCTGGCTTAGGCTGAAACTCCTCAAGGACGACACAAGAAAGAAAAACTGCTCTAAGATCAAGATCATTATTGTTACACTTCACAAAAATTTAAACACACGCTTAGAACGAGCATTTAGCTGCTAATTTACGCTGCTATTCTGTGCGAGCGCTCCTTCGATAGACGAACGAAACCATTCGTGCTTGCATCCATAACATTGTCCGTGACCATGATGGAAGTTGTTTGTAGCGGAAGTCCCTTATATAAACGAAATGACGATCATCTAAAACTCGCAGGAAGTGAAAGTAAGAAAGTAATTATTGGCTTAGGACCATATTTTGCAGATAACAGTACAGTAGCATAATGGCCAAGAATTTGGTTGCAGTGCTTAGGATCGCGGGTTCGAGTGCCGTATAGAATAAATATTTATATAGCAACTCGCAAATTAATTACTAAACGTACTGTATATTATACAGAATATTTGTTACGCAGATTTTAATTTAAAAAATTTAAATAAGTCTTGTTATTACAGGCTGGCATGACTATGATGGTGATGAATGATATTATTCACTGATCAGTTTACGCGCTTTTTATAAATTTGAAATGATATTTAAAAAATTAGGACACGTACATACAAATACACATACATCAAATAAAACTAGCTTTTACGAATTTTATAGCGTTTAATTAATTCGACGAATTAATTAAAAAACGTCGAGAATATAAAATGAGGTTAATTTTCATATTTTCGACATTTCGGGTATTTCACCCATGGTCACGAGAGGACTGGGGTGTTCGACGTCTCTATGTATTATTTAACATGCTAGGAAAATATACTTAGTCAAGTCATAAGTTCTCTCAAATACTTTTTATTAAATTTATGATACACTTTTTGATAATAATATGGAAATTATATATGAAATGAAAGGTAATTTACTTTAGAATACAATTATATTTACAGTATTCAAAATGCCCTTCCCTATTTTAAAAACATGCACTTAAACGACGCGGCCAAACTTCAATCGCAGCACGCACCACACTCATATCTATTTCTGCCGCTGCTTTAGCCAGGGATGTTTGGAAGGATTCCACATTCTGATGACGTTTAGCGCAGACTTTCTCCTCCAAATGTTTCCATATCTTATAAACTTATGATCAATCTAGTGGGTTTAAATCTGGACTAGAAGAGGGCCAGTCTTCGTGTCCGATAAAGTCAATTACATGGGCGGTCAACCAGTTTTGCGTGCATCGTGCCCTATGAGCTGGTGCTGAGTCCTGTTGGAATATCCAATATCTGTTTTTGACATTGTTTGAGAAAGAGGTTCCACTATGTTTGTTGGAACGGTATTTTGGTGCGCCTCGGCACTGGTTTTTAAACCTTTTACACCGAAAAACACCTCAGTTTAGCCTGAATATGAGACTCCAAGTAAACCGTGAGCGACGAAGGAAAATGTGTTCGTTGAAGCCTCGGAATACGCGTGCTGGCTTCTTTTCTTAACTGCTTTGGGCATATACCTTATCATTTTGTTTATTATAACTGTCTCCGATGTTAAAAGTTTTTTCGTCTGAAAACAAAACTTAGCGGTATTTTTTTCCTGCGTACCGCCGCAACAAAGCGCGGGATCTATCCAGACTAATTTTTTTCAAAAGCTCGTTCAAAGTATGTCCTGTTTTCTTAAGATAAGTAGTTTTAGGTCTTTGTTGATCACTCTTTTGACCGTAGTTCTGCTTAGGCCCATCGTAAGAGCTAAGATTTTTGTTTACGAACAGGATTTCGTACGATTCGCGCCTTCACTGCTTTGAGGATCGCGGGTGTCCTAACTGTACGAGGCCCGCCGGTCCTATTACGATCTTAGAAGCTTGAATCTTCAGTGAATCGTTTGATAGTGCGATAAAAAAATCGTAGGATTATTTTAAATTTTTGTAGAATATTGAAAATCAAGCAACTAATTACACGAAATTAAATTAAACGAATATTAAAAATAAATATTGAAAATCTTTTGGCGCGTAACCACAGCGGTTCAACGCGATAACTGCAACTCTTATCTTCTTTCGTCGACTACTCCTTGAAAATGAATGAAAATTAATGTCTTTTTTATTTTCGGCAAGCGCAAACGTTATATTTTTAAAATTAGTAAAGTTTATCTAGCCAGTATCCATTTTTTTTAAATAATAAGATTTTGACAGAACTTACGACCCGACGAACAGCAATATCAACATACTAGCGGTTTGCGAGCGGCTTCGGGGCGAAGCGGGCGTGCAGCGAATACGTCGCGAACGCGCAACGAATCAGCCGCGCATGCGCAGCGAATACGTCGCGGACGCGCAACGAGTCGCTGCGAATAGCAACGTGGAAGCCATTTTGTACCATCTCCTCGTACAAACGTTTAAAACATACCTTATAGTAAAAACGAGTTTTTTTTCAGGTGACACTGATAATGTCAAATGTGTATCTTCATGTCTTAAGTTGGTTTGTATCAGATGCAACAACTTATTAAATGTAAGTCTTGACATTTGCAGGTAGGGACGTTTTTTTTTTAGGAATATCTATATTTTATTCGTTTGCAAAACAACCAGGGGCGGATTTATATATAGGCTTTTTGGGCTACAGTCCAGGGCCCCGTGGATATAAAGGCCTCCAGTCCCCAGTGAAGACAATAGCTGTCAAAGCTTCAAAAATAAATATGATGATATTATGAAAATTTCATGAACTTTAGTAAAAATGAGAATGAGAGTCAATTTTCGAAAATAGTCACAAAATGTTTTTAATAAAGCGGTTAAACTCGATATAATTTTTTGGAAGAAGTTTTAGAGAGAATATTTGTGAGGGAGCTAGTTAATTATGTCATTGTAAGAGTTCGTGAGTTACGTACGACACCAATCGGATCAGTAATTAAAGATATAGGAGGAGAAAGCTAAAAACTTAAATACCAGAGCTGGAACAGAATACAGTGACATAAACGGGAGACACATTACTTTAATATTTTCAATTAAAGTCAAAAGAGTCAAAAATTTTAAAGAAACACCCTAATCGTTGCGTTTGATAAGCTGATATGGATTTTATATTTAAATAGAATACGCCAAGTCTAAGTTCCATATAGTAAGAAATTTAAACTTTTAAAGGATTTGCAATTCAACAATAATAAAAACAGATCTGGAAAGTGCACCTTCTTAATATTATTGATTAATATCCACATGACGTAGACGAACATTTAGGGAATGACCGGATTCGGTTAAAATCTTATTAAAGTCTAAGCTAGAGTCTTATCTCTTGCAGTGAAATGTTTATGCTAATTAATGAAAATAAACATGTTGATGTTTTCTCAAAATGATTTACTCCATTTTGTAGGTTTTTTAACCTTTTTTCAAACACTAGCTGTGAAGCGGAGCGCTGTCTCCGCAGGATGTCGTATAAAGAAAACAAATATAGGTCAACAATGTTGACCAATCAATTAAATCATTTATCAATTCCTTCATCAATTATGATTTAACAAAGGACTAACAATACGATGTGTGAGTAAATAAATTTGCAGCGCAGCCAGAAAATCTTTTGTTATTTATTTATCATAACTACATGTAACCTGTTAATTTCTTACGCAATAATGTCTTACAGTTGCTGTTGGTGTATCTAAGTCATATACTTTTTACCTAGACCGTATATATCATTATATAAAACAGGTTTTTGACTTGATTAGTTTGATTAGTTTGCTAGGGCCCCAAGTAGTGTTAGTCCAGGGCCCCACAAATTCATGGTTTGCCTCTGAAAACAACATAAAGTAGTCGCTCTCCTCCAGTCGATTATTTGATAATGGATCCTACCAAAATCTATTGTTTTCGTTTCATGCGTCTTCGAAGTAACAAAACTAACAGCAGTGTTTCCTCGTCGGATTCCATTTTGTTACTGAGTGTACTGTACGTCGTAAGCTCGCTGCGAACACGCGAAAAAAACATTGCGTTTTCGCTAAGCGTCCGCGACGTCCTCACCGCGCAGCCGCGCCGTGTTCGCAACGTGTTCGCTGCGCGCCCGCGCCCGCGCCGCCCTGGAGCCGCTCGCAAACCGCTAGTATGATAAGGCCATAAGTTTAAATTAAATAAACGCGATAAAATTCGTAAAAAATAATCTAGTTTCATTTAACGTATATTGTTCGCATAAATATAAGAAATCAATACAATATGTAGAAAATAAAATAATGACGTATTTAATTTTTTTAAATGTCTGTTTTTAATTCCATACTTCTGTTAAAAGTGACGTTCCTCTGGAGAAGGAACCGTGAAGGTACACAGTATCATTTTGTAATATTTAAAGGGCACATACAGCAGGTATATTTAAATATCAAAAAATAAATAATAGACTCAATGTAACTATATATGTTCAAACTTAAGGGTTTGGACTGCAAACTCAGAAAGTCGTGGGTTCGAAACTACCATTCGACTACTGTGGAGAACCACTGTTAACACAAGCATTATATTATTTTAAACTGTAGAAGGTTCTATAAGAAAGAATTAAACGTAGCTACCAAACGTTCATTACCGCATAGCAAACCCAAGTGTACCAACAGTTTCTGTTCTAAATTATGACGCAGATGTCAAGCTTCTCGACCATATCAAATGGAAGTCGACGACAAACCACTCCACATATAATTTAACAATTTAAATTATGAGTTGATTTAACGATGATGAAACTCCAAGAAGGGACTATTCAATTTGATCCAATTGACACAATAATCTACAGGCATTAAGCTACTGAAGTTCGAAACAAAAGTTTTCTATGTTTACTTCCATTCTATCGATTCAAAAATGAAGGTGGTTATGAATTCTTTTGCTATATAGAATGGCGGTGACAAATGAGCACATAGTCTACCCAATGGTAAGTGAACGCTGTGACCCAAAGATATCTTCATCCATCTTCAAGTGAGAATCAAAATGTAGATAACTTGACATCCCTGAGGTCTAGATGTAATGTCTTATTTAAAATAAAGTGTCTCCAGTACTCTACACTCACCGTCCAAAACACAGCAGCATGGCGCTGCCATTTTACGCTGGTGTTCAGTGTAAGTGTGGTCCTAATCCTATGTAGGTATGACCGATCTATTCCTACCATAACCTAGCTGCAGCGTGACTCTACCACATATCCTTAAAAAAATACACTCTGTGTTATTTTTTTTATAAATAAATAAAAGGAATATGGTAGGACTATTTGATTACAGTATGCCTTTTGCATACATATTTAATATATATATATAGTATTTATTACTACAATAACACACGTGGTAAAATTAAAAATTCTGTGCAACCGACTGCAATATAAATAAAATGAGAACGTCATCAATGTAGTCGAAGTTAGTTATATACGCATTATTAAGAATAGCTGCATCAAATTTATATGCCAAATTTATATGACATGCTTTCAAATAGAAAAAACAATCATTAAAATGGGTTCACTTAGAAAAAAGTTATGAAAAAACTGCAGTCGTGTTGAGTACCTCCTCCTTTTTTGAAGTCGGCTGAAAATTATTACTGAATACTTAAATTATCATACAGTCCTAATCCTCGTGACAAGAACACTGACTGCGTTTCCTCGTTGAATTATACACTTAGCCTTTGAGCGAAAAAAAACCAACCCCTTTTATTATCAGCAGTAGCGTCGACAGGTCCCGGATGGTTTCTTTAGGATTCACCGTATGTGGACTCCACGGACTGATAGTATCTACAGCAAATGGCAGAAAATGTAGTCATCTCTCAGAGACTCATACATGGACTCGTATTTATTTCTGCCACCAAATAGTAGGCAATGCTTGCACTGCTATGTTACAGTCTGAAAGATATATAGAGCTAGAATAATTGACTGATTATTAGACATGCTGTTCTTGACGTAAATTTGACAATACGCACGAACGCCAGGTTTGATATCCGTCGGCAGCAACGAAATAGCTAATTGTGCTGATGTATCACGTGCTTGAGAATGTAGGTAAACATCGTGAGGAAACGTTCTAAGAAAATTTTAAGCATTCGTGGTTATATCTTAAAGAGACGTCAAATTCTAAACTAAAGTTCAAATATATAAATATACCGTTATTGCAGTTTTTGAAAATACTTATTCGGAGTAAATAAGACTTCTTTTTTTATTTGAAATTATCCCAAATTGAATGCGATTTATGGGCAACAAAAATTCTTAGTCTATCGACCAATTGAACCTTATGAATGCGTGCGTGCGTAGTAAAACAGTAGGTGTTAGATATTCTGAATGGCGATCAGTTAAAGTAATGAATTACCACGCATTTTGAACTTAAAGATAAAATGACGGAAAGTTTGAGATTTTTTTCAAAATTGCTTTTTATTCACCATTTGCCTATATTACTTATTCTGAACCTTCTCTGCAAATTTGGCCAGTTATTGCAAAATAACTCTATATTATTTTTTTAAGACATGTGGGTGGTCTAGTTTCGGTAGTAGACTTTTGATAGCCTCTAATTTATGAATTAATCTAAATAATAAATATGAAGTCGTTATAATTCAAACTCTAATAACACGACTAATAAAGTTTAAATTGCTTACCATTACAGCCAATAAAAGTCTATTGCTCAACATAAGACTCCCCCACCGATTGCATCAAAGGAGATAGTTGCCACGCTTGGCAGGCGGGACGGTACCGCATTTTTTTATTACTTTGAGTTGTAACGTGGAAGATGTTGCTGCCCACTTCGTATTATAGTTCTTCTGTTGCCCCTTACGGCACCCAAGGGAAGGGAGGTTTTTTTTTACACACAGTCCATCTGATGGTAAGTGGATGCTGTGGCCCATAGACATATCTATATTTACCCTCGAATAAGAATCAAAACGCAGATCCGTTGACACCCCTGAGGACTAAGATGGAATGCCTCGTGTCCAATAAAAAAGGGTCTCCGGATCTCTACACTCACCATACAAAACACAGCAGCATTAAGCAGCTATTTTACGCCGGTACTCTGTGAGAGCGCAGTCCTGCCCCGGTCGAGCCGACCCATTCGTGCTACAACTATAATATTGCTGCAGCGTGCCTCTATCACGTATGTTAGGTAGTACATATTCTTAAACCGCTACACGGTAATGAGCTGTGTTCTAAAGTAGGGAAACCTATATATATATATATAATAACACACCATATTTTTTCTTACATTCTTACATTGTTATTCGATTCTGAACCTTGTTCATGGGAAAGTTAGTTTAAAATCAATTATTAATTTCGACCCGAACAAAGAAACGTTAGCAAATTATACGAGTCTTCTATTAATTTTCTTCACGGTAGTTTTCGGTTGCGCCTTCGCCACGTTGATTGGTGGAGATATAGGAGTTGCTGGATCAGCTGGTGGGTCGAGTGGAGGCAAAAGGTTCCTGGGCGGCTGGAACACTGTCGCCTTGTTTGATAACACTGAAAAATATAATTAATTTTATTAATAAAAAGTATAATCCGATTTCAAAACGTATGAAACCAAAATGTCGTCTCTATAGTTATATTAAAATTCTTTAAATTTTTATGTGACCACCTGTGAAGTGTAATCTATTTAATTCGTAAATAATTTTGTTGAAACCGGATCGAACGTTATCGAGAAAATGGTGAATAGAACTGCATCGCCACGTAGTACTAGGTGGGATTGCAGTGAAACGCTGGCTTATATATATAAAAAAGCGTCGTATTTAGAAACTTCTTGTTTTTGGAAACAAGTACCTATCCCTAAAAAATTATTTTTAAAGTAAACCAAAGTTGTAATAAGGACACTAATAAATTACTGTAAAAATAATACAGATAAAGAAGTTTGAATATTTACATTCGACTACTATCGTGAAACACACCTAACACAAGCATTTTAAGCTTCCTTTGTTTGAATTAACCGGAGTGCTAGTGATAGAAATAGTAATAGTCGGCAAGGTCGAAGAGCGATCAGGCTCAGGACCAACGGAGGCTAAGAATTTCTTGTCGGAATAGAATAGAATTGAATGGAATATAATAAAATAGACTAGAATAGAATGGATTATAAGAGAACATAACATAACACAACAAAGTACAACAGAAGAGAATAGAATAGAACCGAATCATTTTTATTCAGTATGGATTACATGTAATTCTTGTCGAAAGTCATTTTTACTTTTACCACTGGTTTAGAAAAAATCTCCGTCCTAGGAAAAACCAGCAAGCAACCCAGTGAGACTTTTTTTAAAGCATAACTTACAATATAACAATTATACAATGGTTATAAAAACATTTAGGAACAACATGGTAGCAATCACCTCATTCCCAGTGGTAGTTATCAATCATGTACTCTTTAGTAGTAAAATAACCCTTCGTAAACAATCTTTGCTTAATAAATATTTTAACCCTTTTGATAGATAAGGTTTTCGTATTTTCTAAGACTTTTTTTGTAAAAACGTATACATTGCCAAGAATTTATTGACTCTGGAGTCGAGTACTGGTATAACTTACTTGTGCTTGTTCCTAGTATTTACAGAATGTACATCATCTATTCTCAAG
>DWHP01005495.1:0-11901 GCA_018247895.1 Parnassius honrathi | reverse complement strand
CATTTTTGACCCAACCGCCTTCAAATAAACAAAAGGGACCTTCTCGATTTCGAAGTAGTTTTGCGCTTACTTTTCACTTTTTATGCCACAAATTATACATCTACGTAATTGTTATATTACAAGGAATATACACAGGTATAAAACTCACCTTATTATTCCAAAAACACACAGAAAAACGGAGAAATCACTAAGCACTATCTCACACACTACCACGCACTACTGGTGTAAAAACCCGTTACGTCAGAATGAGTTTTTATGTCTATTTTTAGCTAGACATTGAGAGATTATGGTACCAAATTAAAGAGTATGTCTTTGTCTATGTCTGTATTATACATTTTAGTATACCTTTGTTACAGTTTATAATAACAAACCTTTTTTTGTTGGGTTGCCCCTCATAAATTCCTAGTAGGCATATGTATACCTCTACCGAACGAGCGTCGTGCGTTGTGTTAGGCATATGTGTACCATTTCTGAGCGTACCGGTACGAATTGAAGGGGTGTTGGTTGAGCAAATGGATGAGTTTGTGTACTTGGGATGTGTATTTAGCAGGAATGGTAGATATGATAAGGATATAGAGCGATGAGTGATTGCAAGGTACAGAGTAAATATGGAGCTTTTCACCCTATTATAGGAAATCGGAATGTGTCAAAAAAGCAGGCACTTACTATGTTAGCCCTTACCTTAATATATGAAAGTGAAAGTTGCATGTGGCAGAAGAAGCACGAGATTAGAATATAATTTCGTAGGAAATGCGGTCATTAAGGAGTATGTTAAGGCTGAATCTAAATATCAGGGTGGAACGAAAATGGAAATTGAGCGATAAGAGAAAAGTGTGGTGTGCAAGATGATCTTGTGAGCAGGTTTAAGAAACGAATGCTTCAGTGGGTATTTATGTAGAAAAAAAACGAGGAAAGCGATTAATTAAAGATGGTCTAAATTGAGATAACCCTTAACAGACGAGCATATAGGAGGTATATGGATGTAAAGGATGAGAGAGAGGTGTATCAGGTTCGTGACAAATGGTAGTCCGTGGTCTCTGTCCACTTTTTTGGTGATAGATGTGAGTGTGTGTTTACGTTATGTTAAGTAACGTTGGAGATGTGTTGCCTACGATGGATAAAAATTTGCTCAACTTTTAATTTTACCGATGAAATAAAAAAAATTTAACCTATTAGTTGACAATATTTTATTTCTATTGGGATGTTATTGTGTGGGAGAGCCTAATCTTTAAACTACATATGTATAAACTTAAATTAACACATCACGTTCCCGACGTGTTGCCTGTAACGAGTAAATTATAACCTCAACTGTTTATTCTAATACGATGAAATATATTTTATTTTACGCCTTATTTTTAGAGCATAATGTCCTCCAGATCTAATTTCGGTCACGGCGGGAAGTTTCAACGTAGACTGCTATCTGTGCGGAACAGGATTATAGTGCCCACGAGTATGCGCAAGCACAGGTGCACTGCCTATTCCTTCACTTTCAAAGTCCGATGGATGATAATCCGACACGATCGGAGAAACATCAGGCGCAGTACCAACGGCTTTACGTACTTTCCTAGGCACGGGTTGGTAACAGCATCAACTTTCCGACTCCGGGCTGCTACTGAGAATTTCTTGTCAGAAAAATCAATAACTGATTTTTGGCTTGACCCATGACTCGAACCCGGAACCTCACGTTCAACGTTCGCGCTTACGACCATTAGACGAACGAGGTGGCGTTAGAGCATAAATAAAATACTAAGATTTATTAATGACGATAACGGTGTACTTAACCACCACGATTGTGATCATGGTGACAAGCTCAAAGGTTCGATTGTATATTGTCGTTAATTATCAGTTGTTTAGTTACATTCTATACATGTCCCCTTACTGAGCACCGGCCTCCTCTTATTTCTGAATAGGTTTTTAGGCAAAGAAGGGCCATCACGCTGCCCTAACGATGTTCGTATTGGCGCGCTTAACATTTCTTCGAAATATCTTTTTTTATTTCTTGGACATGCAGATTTCCTTACTTTGTTTTCCTTCACTACTGAATACGTGATAAGTCAGCATACTATCACGCAAAACTTACATGGCCATTTTAATATAGCGCTTCGCAAAAATATATCCCCTTAAACGTTCGTTGAATTTGTCATTACATTTGAATTATCATGTGAAAATTTTATGAATTTAAACCGTTATTGATAGTAAATGTTTTTATTTTCGTTATTTTAACAATATATCATATAATTTTAATATATCACGTAATTGCATGCGCAAAGCCCGTACGTATTTTTTACTAGCTCCTAAAAATCAATAATCCAACGCTTTGACCCACAAAATCGTATTTAAACATCATATTGAACACATAAATGATATAAAAAGCACATTGTCAGAAAGATTAATTAACGTTGAACTTATTTTTTTAATCGATTAATTGCTATTTTTACATTAAAAAAGTGGTTTTAATGGCTTATGGCGTAGGTCTATCAACTCAATCTATTTTTAATCTCTTCATCTATCATGTCGGAAGCCATGATATGTAAATAACTGTTTAACTTTGTTTTGTTTAGTTAAAATTTTTTTTTTTCAGTTAAGAAATTTCGAAATTTTCGGTGTCCCGAGTAGACTTGTAGTAAAATATTTTACTAAAAACAGATACACTTTGACTCACTCGTCACTCCAGGCCTGCATATCTATGTATCTATGCTCCGGGCTCGGCTGCCGTCATGAGCGGATTACTGTACCGTTTGTTTACAGCGCAGTGGCTCGTGAGGAAAAATATCGATCGCTATAGAAATACAAAATATTCCAAAAAGGAAATTTGATACATACTTGACCAAGGTAGGATATTACTATTATCCTTATAATCACAGATTTTCATTAGAATATATAGTTTCTAACAGTACGAAGGATTTTAAACGAGTCACGTTAAAAATACTATTTTTTACGACAACACCTGAGTGCAAATACCTTAAAATTAGATTAATATTAAAGGTTATTATTATCGTTTTCAGATAGTTCTGTTAAAAGTTTTAATTAACGATAATAAAAATTTGTTTCGAATCTCAATATAATAATAACATAGTAAATTAAAAAAAAAATATTTTCAATTGTTGAGAATTTTTGTCTACTTTTTCTCACGATCATATGAGCATTATGAATCGTGCACTTTTGGATTTTCCAAACTTTTGTAATGACGTCTGACATTAAATTATTGAAAAATTAGAAGTAATAGTAATAAGGTTATTTGTGAAAAATTGTGTGTATTTAAAATACTTAAAAGATTAATGTATAACATGAGCACTTAAGGTACGCGCATTTGGATTTACCAAAAGTTTTTGTTTTAAATTTATACTTTTGTTAGTAGTTAGAATGGCGATGTAAGAATATCCGCTACCATGTCGTCTCGTTGTTGTCGTATAGGGTGGCGTCAAAGGGAAATTGAAACAGGTGAGGGGCTGCAGTATCTTCCTGATAACAACATAAAATATTTAAAAAAAACTCCGGTTGCCAACCTGCCAAACGTGGCAACCTGCGGGAAGGCTTTGTCCTGCAGTGGACATTTATAAGCTGTTATGGATGGATGGAAGAATTATTTATAATTGAATAAAAATTATTGTATATTATGTCCATTCGAGTTGGGATAAAAACGAGTACACAGTCCACCAAATGGTTAGAGGCTGGCTAGCGCCCATTCACGCCTATATTTATTTCGATTTAGCATCGAAATGAGGACGTGTTGTCCGCCTAAATACTAAGATAGAAATGCTACGAAACACTTCCAAAAGTAAGACTTTAAAATTCAAATTTTTTCACAGTGAATTTTAATTTTATTTATATTCCCCTACTTTATTGGGGGTTTACTGCCAAATATCCACTCGAGTTGGAAATTAGCCAGTGATTTCGGGCAGAAAAGATATCATAGACCCCACACCCAACCTAGAATTTAAAATGTACATTTTATTACCAAACTGCTAAAGTTTAATAATAAAATATTTTAAATTTTGTTACTTATCTATTTTAATGGAGTACCTACTTCGTCTTTGCTGACCTAAAATACAGGTTTAATCTAGCTTAGGTACCAGGTTTTTACCTATCAATAGTATTGTTTCAGATGTGAGCAGCTATTCTTTGTTATTCTCTTTGATATTTATTGTTGGTGGAAATAGATAAATTCTGGTGACAAACGAGCATACACCATTTACAAGTGAATGCTATGGTCCATATAAATGTACATCAATCTTCGATTAAAAAACAAAATGTAATGTCAACCCTGAGAACTAGGATGGAATGACTGGATATTAGTAAAAAGTGTCTATGGTTCTGTACACGACGTTCTCACAGAATAACGCTGGACTTCTGTAAAAGAGAAGTCCATCCCGGTCGAGCCGATCTATATACATCAAAAAAAATTTGCTATCATTCTGAAAATTCGAAATCTTTTTGATACGGTAGACTATATTTTCGTTTCTTCTTCTTTTAAGATTATTTACTTAAAAATATAGAATTACACAAGTTCAAAAAAAAAAGAAATTCAATCCAAGCTTAGGCTCATTAAAAAATCTGACTTGGTAAATTTTAAGGGATTTAAAATATTTTTTCGAAGAAAGTTTCACAACTTTCCTCGAAAAAATATTCTCAAAGTTACAACTCTTGAGAATTGTAACTTTGAAAGTAGAAGGATATTCCACGAGAGAAATAGCACGCAGCGTTTATGTATCCTATCCCTTCGTCGTGGCTACGTTGCAGAGGTACCACGACGTGGATAATTTAGCTGACCGAGCCCACAGTGGTTGCCCGACTGTTGCTGACTGACTGTTGCTCAGAAGCGCTATAACAGATTGTTGGCAGCCCGTGACCCAACAATCAACATCACTACAATAAAAGCAGAAATGCGGGTTGCCTCTGGACTTGAAATTAGTACTCAGACCATTCAGAATTGCCTTCACAAGGCTGGAATACGAGCATGGAAGACGTGACAAGCACCTCTAAATTTACGGCAGCGTCATCGACGGAGATTGCAGTGGATTAGGCTCCAGCAAAATGAAGAGGATGAGGAGGAAAATATTGGCAAAACTGTCACTTTGTTGACGAATTGTGAATCAGTCCTCATCCAGACAATCGACGCGTTTTTGTCTAGAGAAGACCTGAAGACTCTGAAAGGCAAGAAACTGCCTCTGGAGCCGTTCAGTAAGGCGGGATTTCGGTGTCCTTTTGGGGTGGAATTATGATTGGAGCTAGGACACCTTTGATTCCGTATTAAGGCTTCATGACGGCAAATAGGTACAAAACAGTCGCTATTGATGGAAGTGTCAGACCGTTCTGAGCAAACTATTGTAGCCAATCGTACTGGTCAATGACAATGCGACTGCACATCGAGCTCAACGTATCAATGCTGCTCTCTGAGAATACAACATCACAAGGTTAGACTGGCCTGTCGACTAGCCTGACTTAAACTCAATCCATTGATAGTGCTCCAGCACACATGGGAAGATCTTAAGCAAGCTGTTGGGAACTGTCAGCTCCATCCCCGTACAGTGCCAGAGATCAGGGAAGACGCTTTTCAAGAATAGGACAGGCTACTGCAAGAAATGCTGGATAATTTGATCCTCAGCATACCCAGGATACCTCTGCATGGATTCGAGCCAGAAGAGGAGTTATATTGTTAAATTATATTTTATATATAATAAGGGATTAAACGAGCACACATTCCACCTGATGATAAATGGACGCTGTGGCCTACAGATATCTACATTTATCCTCAATTACAAATCAAAATGCAGATGCATTGCCAGCCCTGAGGACTGAGATAGAACGCCTCGTTTTCAGTAAAAAGGGTCTCCGGTTCTCTACACTCACCATACGAAGCACAGCAGCATTAGCTTCTATTTTACGCTGGTATTCTGTGAGAACGTGGTCCTACCCCGGTCGAGCCGACCACGTAAACACTTTCCACCAAATTTTTGTTACAATTACATGAGGATTAAATTACTCAATTTTTGATACTAAAAAATAAAAAAATAGTTTTGATTTTTTTAATTCAAACAGTATACTTCTTTTAAAAAAGATATAACGTAAACACTTTTTCTTGATAATTTTTTTAAATATATCAGCTTTTGCTAGTGATCACAAACTATTTATGTGTGTACTCGAGATTCTACTACAATATAGTTGCAGCGTGACTTCCACGTACAAGTTACAAACGTACTTCTATGTTACGTATTTTTATATAGATATATTTTTCTTTTCCCGATTTACCAGAAAATTTTACCTGTATTAATGTGCATATTAAATCGATAATGCATAATATAAATTTGTTTACTAAAGTCCTTACGTAATTAGAATACTCAAAATATTTCAGTTTCTACATTACGCTCAAGAATATACAAAATTAAACTGCTTAATATATAAGGTATTACATACACAGTAATCTCAGGTATTCCAAATCTCCTTTACAACTTAAATAGTTCTAAATTACAAATACCTGTGAGGCCACTAAACGTGCTTTTATGATGTTATCTTAGTGCTGCCCCGCTTAACATAATCCTTGTATAATTACTTTCTCTACTCTTATGACACTTAACATAGAGTATAAACGTAACGAAAAGCTATTTTTATAGACATGAGTAATAAACGAGTACACATTCCACCTGATGCTTAGTGGATGCCGTGGTCTATAGACTTAAGAATCAAAAATCGGATACGTTGTCACCCCTGAGGATTTAGATGGAAAAACCTCGTTTTCAGTAAAAAGGTTCTCCGGTTCTCTACACTCATTATATTGTAAATAGAACCGGAACCAAACCAAACATGTAAACACAGCAGCATTAAACTACTACTTTACGCTGATATTCAGTAAGAGCGTGGTGATTCTCCAGTCTAGCCGACCTATTTGAGTTACAACTATATAGCTACAACATGGCTCAACCACGTAATTTTATCGTTTAAATTAGCTTTTTTCTTTGACCTTTTAGAAAGGGCAAGCCAGGGTTTTACTTTATTTATTAAGCCAGTATCTTGATTTTGTTTACTCATTTATTAAAGCCTTTCAAAAGTTCACCGTTGAATATTCGACTCCCACATAGACGGTCCACTGTGACCCTATTGTGTTTTTGTCTGGATGGACAACACCCTCTTGGCAATTTCTCTCCCAGGCAGCAGAGCGTGCATTGCCGTGTTCTTGTCAAAAGGGTATGGAGAGCCGGAGTTACGAGTACATGATGTTAGGCATTGCATCTTAGTCCGCTTAGGTGACAACTAATGTTGTTTGATGTTGTAGAGATGAAAACGTTAACATCACTAAATAGTACTTTGCACTGCATATGTGAATAAATTTGCTTAAAACATTTATAAATTACGTTGAAGCTGGTTAATAACCTAGCATTAAATTAACGAACCTTTTGTGTGCACAAATGAGCTACTAGATTAATTATCCCAGGGTGACATATTTTAATATGTTTGTATTATTTTCAATATTTGTTGACAGAATTTAAAGCTAAGCTATATCACACCAAAATAAATTACCTATTTTATTTATCTTTATGTATATTATTATAATATATGATACGGTGTATACAATACATATACCAGAAAGTGAGATAATTTGTGTTAAAATAGGTTAACAAACACAGGTAAAAGTTTCTATCTTTCAATTGTTAATTACTTAAAATGAATGTTATCTCTATCCTTACCGTGAAGTGGCGGTATAGGAATCTATTAATTCTCAATACCACTAAAACTAATTACATAACTTTTTCAAATTACAATAATTCACAATCAGAAACAAATTTTGAATTCAAAATACACACATGTTCTGAATTTTCCAACCCTGATTCTACTTGTAACAAAATATCAAAAGTAGAAGAAACAAAATATTTAGGAGTAATAATTGACCAGCGTCTATCCTGGCATGCACATCTTGAGCTGATGATGATTAGAATGCGGAACCTTATAAGGATTTCAAAACTCTTAGACATATAACAGATAAGACCATACTGAGTCAAATATATGTTTCATTAGCTCAATCCATTTAGACATACTGTGTACCAGTTTGGGGAGGGGCCACTAAAATGAAGTTTCTGGAACTAGAAAGAGTACAGAGATTGTTATTAAAAATGATGTACTTTAAAACCTTCAGATTTCCTACTAAAGAGCTATAGACCCTATGTGACCACCTGTCGGTCAGGAAGCTGTATATCCTTCACTCTGTATTAAGATTGCACGAGACTCTGATATATAAACCCCAAAAATTACGATAGAAGAAGATGATATGCTGTGGCACCAATAGTACCCATGAAAACGAAATTTGCTCGGAGGCAATGTAGAAGTCAGTCTGCTCATCTCTATAACTATACTAATAAAAAACTAAACATATATGCAACGACTAAGCATAACGTGAAAAAACAAGTTACAGAGTGGTTAAAGACGATGTTAAAGACGATGGAGTATGAAGAAACTGAAAATTTATTGAAATAAAGAGAAAAATTACACCATAGCATAAATACTTACCGCAATTCGTGCACACACGCGCGCGCACACACACACGCACACACACACACACACACGCGCGCACACACACGCGCGCACACACACACACACACACACACACACACACACGTACGCATGCTCACACGCACGCACGCACTACACGCACTCGTCACATAACACACACACACATACACACGCGCGAGCGACCGCAAGCACACAATTTAATCTTTACGTATCCGCAATTTTTTATGTATCTAAAATTGTTATGGAGGAGCGGGGTCCCCTAACACAGGTATTGATATACTTAAAGGGAGACACCAGCCTAGTTAATGTATTTAAATTCAAGATACTGAATAAAGAATTTTGAATTTGAATTTGAAGAATATCAACTACCCCCTGTTATCCCGTGGGTGTTGTAAGAGGCGATAGAGGGAAACAAATCAGATGTTTCTCCTTTTGATTTAATAAATGTGACAAACGAGCACACAGTCCACCCGATCAAAAGTAGATGTGGCCCATAGATATCTACATTTATCCTCGATTAAAAATTACAGTCAATAAAGAGAATTTAAGGTTTTCTACACCCACCATATGAAATACAGCAGCATTAAGCTGCTATTCAACGCTGGTATTCCGTGAGAGCGTGGTCCCCCGAGTGTTATCATTTCTAGTGCGGTTTTCTACAAACCCTCTCAGAAGCGAGAGGAGGCCAGTGCCCAGCAGTGGGACGTATATAGACTGTAACTTTACTTTTTTTTTCTACAAAATTTGTGAGCCCTACCTGTTATCTAGAGATAACGCTGGCAATCTCCCATTTCAATTTTCCGCTATCGCGTACTAAGAAATATGTATACAGTGTTTTTTCACCGATAACGGTGTATGTCAAAAATAGTACTGTAGCAAGTACGAATAACCTTCTAAGAAATACCTCGAGGTACCTGAAGCGATTAGCATTGCGTGACAGACCGTTCCGTGCTCAAAAGGAAAAAAAGATTATAACTATGCCGCACGGTTACTTTCTTCTACCTAATCTGCTGCTCGGTCTCTCCTGCCATGAGCTCCCGTTTACATGGGCTTTTTTTCTTAATTTATTATAATTTTAACAGCTTTTATTCTAAGTATCTTTTTCTTTATCAATAGTCTATAATAGCTTACTATTAGACTTGATTAACTTGACCCCTGAGGATTAAGATGGAATGCCTCGTTTCCAGTAAACAGGGTCTTCAGTTCTCTACACTCACCATATAAAATACAACAATATCAGCTGCTATTTTACGCTGGCAGTCTCTGAAAGCGTAAAGATAAAGATAAGGGATAAAGGTACATTTATTGCATAACTGTGTACAATACGATCTTAGTACAAAAACATATAGTTTTAGTCTCAACAGTTTACCCAACAACAACTAAGAAAGTAAATTTAAAATTTACTACTTACTAACATTTATTTTATTGAAAAACTCGTTGAGTTGTAAAAATCATTTTCAATCAATAATTTCTTTAATTCTATTTTGAACATATTTCCATTTAATTGTTTAATAGCAGTCCTCACCAGTCAAGCCGACCCATTCGTGCTACAACCATATAGTTGCAGTATTGTTCCACCATATATAAACTACATGTTTGCAAACAATCAGATCCAGAAAATTTATTTGTGAGCTATCTCAAAAACTGCTCCACGCGGAAATCGATCCTGGAGCCCAGTTAGCATTGCAGTTAAATGTTCACGCACTTAAATTTAAAAAAAAGCAAGGAAAGTTCTTCTCTTACATTTCTTAGTTTTTTTTTATAAGTGTTTAGAAATTACTGGCATTTTTTATGTTTGCTTTTTTCTCTACTTACACGAAATACAGGAATATAAATATTTGTTAACTAAACGAACCATTGGAATCAAAGCGCAGGTGTAACTGCCGACATTGATAGCAGTTTTACTGTTCGGGGATCGAACTTACGACCGCTGATTTGTTAGAACAAATAAATATAAATCACATAACTTTTACTGTTTTACGCCTACCGAGTATTTCCGTCGGTTAGTTTAGTCGATGTTGTTTGCAAATTTTATACAATCATTTTAGACTTTTGGAGTAATAAGACTAAGAAATCTTTTTTTTAAAAAATATAGATGTCAACGCAAATTACAGTCCACCCGACGGTATGTGGCTACTGTTGCCCATGCATACCCGCAATTTACTTAAAATAGATAATAATATAATGAAATTAATTTATCACGTTTTTAAAACGGACTATAAAGTATAAAATTTTTCCTGGTTCCTTTTTTTACGTATCCTTACATTGTCATCTGATATTGAGCTATGTTCTAAATTTCAAGCGTAGCTCACCAGTCAAGTTACATTAACCCGTCATCCACTACCTTCATTATAATCCCGTTAATCACCATCAGGAGTCCCGCGAACTCATATTTTAATTTGTGAAATGAACATTCGTTCAATTTTTTTTTTTTTTTCATTATTTGTTTTACATTTCACTGATAGGGAACTGTGGTAGCTCAGATGGTTAGTGCTCGCTGTAAATATCACATTACGCGAGCAAACCGCGTTCGCTACCCGCCGGCACCAATGAAATTGTTAATTGCAATTTTAAGTGCTCATTTACCACGTACTCGGCGGTGTAGGAAAACATCGATGAAACCTGCATGTCTAAGAAATAAGTAAAACCGTATTTCAAAGACATGTGGAGTTCGCCAATAGGCATTGGGGCAGCGCAGCGGACACTTCCTTGTCCTAAAACCCTCTCAGAAACGAGAGAAAGCCTGTGCCCAGCAGTGGGAGGTATATAGGCTGTATCTTTTACTTTAACATTTTGCTGGTGGCATATTCATTAAACATGTACAAAGTAGTATTTTGGTATAAACTTAACTTATGACATTTTTTTAAATTTATTACATTAACGGTCTTCAAAAAATTAAGTATCAAGTCTGCAAAAAATAAACCTCACTGTTCTAAAACCATAAAAATGTTATTCTTCATAAAAACAACACTTTTTATGAAGTGATACGAAATATAACTTTATATAAGATGCACATTCTACAGAGATAATTCAAAAATGCTCCGCGGCGTCGCGCTACGCCACGCTGCCCCTTGCGATGTCACGCTGCATAGCGCAACGCATCGTGACGCAGCGGTAGTTCGTCGGTTGGCGCTGCTTGCAAGCGCGGTGTGCGGCCAGTGACTTCACGATGCGTCTCGCGACGTCGCGATGCGTCACGTAATCACTGCTTTCTTCAAGCATCGTCGCGTCGCGTCGCGTCTCTGTTTGAACTAACCCTAAAACCAAATAAATAAAATAACGGTAACCAAGATATGCCTGTTGGTCTAGTGGTCAGTGACCTTGACTGCTATGCCGGAGGTCGTGGGTTCGATTCCCACCCAGGACAAATGTTTGTGTGATGAGCACGATCATTTGTTC
>DWHP01005494.1:0-11901 GCA_018247895.1 Parnassius honrathi | reverse complement strand
TTATATTACATTAAAAAGTTTATCTCTCAGAAATCAAGCGCAGGCATACATTTTCGCCGCGCTGTAGAAAGAGAGGGGGACACTTCCTCTCCTACGCCGCGTCTACTCTCCACCGTCGTGAGAATTTTCGATCAGGACACGTGACCTGATGCGAGTTTAACATTTTTTACCCAGTACAAAAAGTGTACAACGCCGCCAAAGAAGTTTTCACTTCAAAACAGTCCTCGTTTCTCTACACTCAATATACGAAATATAGCAGCGTTAAGCTGCTATTCCACGCCGGTATTCTGTGGGAGCGTGGTCTTACCCCGGTCAAGCCGACCTATTCGTACTACAACCATAATATGGCTACAGCGTGGCTTTACCACGTAAAACATCTATCATTTACATAGTTAAGTTCATATTGTATCAGCCCTGTAAACGTAGCCTTTACCACAGCCGCGCCTTTTCCTGACACGATTCTGCTGACCCTTTGCAGTCCCCGGCATATACCTTTGCGGTAGCATACCGGCGATTAAGATATAACACAAATAGTATAAACAACACGCATTGAACTTGCGCTGTGATGTTCCTAAAAATTATTATTATTTATTTTATATTATACGTATTGTCGTTCGTCAGTGAAAATTTTCAGGTCAATCGTCCATCTACAAGTTGGTGAAAATTACATTAAACGATTTCGTTACACAGACAGATTTTTTTATAGAAGAGGGGACAAACGAGCATACGGCTTACCTGATGGTATTAGGCCTCCTTCCGTTTCAGAAACAGTTTTTGGGCAAGGAGAAGTCCGCCGCGATGTCTTAATTTGTGTTTAATTTCTCAAACTTACAGGTTTCCTCACGATGTTTTCCTTCACCGCCAAGTACGTTGTAAATCAGTACTTAAAATTGCAATTAATAATTTCCAGCCAGTTGGAGAGTTCTCTTGGCAGCGCACAAAAACAAATTTTTAAAGAAAATTCTTTCAACAATATAGTGCTGCTGTTATTATCAATACTAGGATTAGCATTTCTCTGTAATAAATAGCGAATCAATAATCGCACGATACGTTATCAAGTGATGACCTCTAATACAATGCATTTCATTTCTTGCAATATATTTTTCGTTATAGAAATGGTTTTTGGATTACACATATCATATGTCAGTACCACCTAACGGAAAATTTACAATCACGTGAATGGATATTTTTTTTATAGAATAAGGGTGACAAACGAGCACTCAGTCCACCTGATGGTAAGTGGATGCTGTGGCCCATAGACATCTACATTTATCCTCGATTAAGAATTAAAACGCAGATGCATTGTCACCCTTGAGGACTAAGATGGAATGCCTCGTTTCCAGTAAAAAGGGTCTCCTGATCTCCACACTCACCATATGATACACAGCAGTATTAAGCTGCTATTTTACGCTGGTATTCAGTGAGAACGTGGTCCTTCCCCGTTCGAGCCGACCCATTCGTGCTACAAGCATAATATAGCTACAGCGTAGCTCTACCACGTATAAATGTTGAGATGTCTTGAATGGTGAGCAATACACACTTATATCTATCTTAGACTAGCGATCCGCCCCGGCTTCGCACGGATGATTTCTGGATCTCGACAACAGCGCCACCTACCGGACCCAAATGTGAATATAAACCACCTAGGAACCCATTCAAACACACACATAAAATACTTCGAAAGACTAGCGGACAGAAATCGATTTGTGTATAAAGAGATTAAGAATGAAATATCATTGTAGAGTCTCCTTACATCAAGTCGTGTCGTTCTATACTTATATAGCTTTTATTTTTATGCTATATTACTCCAGTTTTATTCCCCTTACGTTGAGTGCTTTATGTTAATACAAATGATATGTAAATAAAAAAGTTAAATGTTTATTACAGCAGGGCAACGCTGCAGGATACATTGACTTATATATTCCATTGATTCAAAAAGCATCAGCACAAACGGTTCAACCAAGAAAAGAGCACGTTCGAACAGAATACTAGCTTAAAATAGCAGCGTATTACCTACTGTATTTCATATGGTGAGGGTCGAGAACTTAAATCCATTTTACTACTAAGAAACAGGGTATTATTACAATTGTGAATATGGCCGAGAATCGATTTGATATTACGAGAAACGTACGTGTCTTTATTAATATACACTTATTGAATACTTAGTTTTTCGATTTTTAAAATTTATATTATATTCAATTGTATCATTTCATAAAAATTCTTATGGGTACATGAGGGTAATATGGTCATTCGGTCAATATGACTTTCACGTAACTGAAAAACTACAACCTGTTGCATAGATAGCTCTATGATATGATAACTCTTCATCAGTCCATCAAATAATAAAGGGTCAAAAGACAGAAAGAAACAGTTATGGCACCACGCCACAAACATCGTTAAGCACTTGTTTAACATTTTAACATCATTAAAAAAAACATCAATTTATTTAATTATAACATTTAAAAAGTACGTTTCTAAATTACAGTAAAAAAATACGTCCCTCATATTGTGCGTTGTGGCGTGTACGTGTTAGGCAAACGGACTTCACTCAGCTAATGATGTCGCCGAAACAACAGCACCCATTGGCCCAAACGGATGGTATCATAACTCACTACTGCCATACATTTTGACAGTGTCTCCTAAATTGGGTGGCGGTTAACGATACATTCTTCAATTATTTATTTCTTTATTGGAGAGGGGCACACGAGCATACGGCTCACCTGATGGTAAGTGATTACCGCCGTTCATGAACAACTGCAACATCAGGGAGTTGCAGATGCGTTGCCGGCCTTTAAAACGGAGTAGGCTCTTTTCTTGAAGGTCATAAGTATCATAAGTATCCCGTATCGGTCCGAAAAAATCTCTGTAGTCGATTTCACAAGGAAATTGTGCGAGGAAGATAACTTCCTTTAAATCGCACAGTGGTGGACCGCCAGTCATCCAGATGGTATCGCGAGATTTGTCGCGATGTGCGATGGTGAAATTGTACTCCTGGAATTAGTTCGAACAATTCCTCAGAGCACTCCCCATGGTAAAAGCGATAAATACGCAGAGATGCAACATCTCTTCGCAGTGCCAGTGAGTGAAGCCGAGAGACCTACTTCCTTCGTTTTCTAGTGCAGGCTGATGAAATATTGGTTTCTTTACTTATTATAAGCTCATATTTGACTACCATCCTAGCTGGTGGTGAGTGGTGATGAAGCTCTGGTAAATCGTACTGGCTTCCCGTATATAAAGACTATTTACTCGTGCCTTGAGTCTTCATACAAAGTCTTCATATGTTACAATATGAGTGTCTACCCAGATTATAATCGGAGGGAATGACATACTCTTTGTTACGAATTTGATTAAAAACTTCGTTTTATTTAATATTCATGGTTAAATAACAAAGCAGCAAACAAAGTTAATGAACAGCGGTAAAATGTAATTATAACGCAGTTCCAGTCGGTATTTAAACTCCGGACATATTTTTACAAGGTTATTCTAATTTTTTTAAATTTTCGGAAGACAGTATACCGGTCAGACCCAAATGCCTTCCTTCCTCTAGTGTTGAAGGAAATGGAAGTTAAGTTGTTGTTTTCAAATGGAACGTAATTAAAAATAATTTGAATAAATTAACATTAATTATAATACTGCAATATAGTTTATCGGTTAGCGTATTTTTATTTATTGACTCATGGTGTCTGGTTCGAGGATGAGTACGATATTCATACAAATAAAAACATCAAATCGTAACTTCGTACACTAATTTTGCAAAAATTGGATTACTTTATACCTTATTACCTATGGTATGCGATACCTTGATACCTATGGTAGCGACAATAATGCTTCCCGATATCACCCCGCAGGGTATCGTTAAAGCCGAAGAAGGTAAATGTCAGCAAAATGTCGAGGTTTTCAAAAGAAAATGAACAGGTAACCAAATATCAATACCGCCTCGTTACATACAATATCTGACTTTCGCTAAGTTTAAAAACTTTATTAAACAAAGATTGTTTAAAATGGGTTATTATAATATTAAGGAATTCATAGATGTTAACCTTTGCAAATGAAGTGATCGCCACCAAGCTATTTCTAGTTTGTTTTGCATTGTTAATTGTTGCGTAACGTGAGATGATTATTGTAAACTATTCTTTTTGATTTAAAAAAGACCGTTTTTTTAATTAAAAAGAACTTAAAAAAAAGTTTCTTGCTGGTTCTTCCCACCATAGAAGTATTTTTCGATCCAGTGGTAAATTAAACATAAGTGTATCTTTAAATAAATATTTATAATCTGTATTAAAGAAAAAAGTTTTTATTGCTTTTATACGTGGTAGAGCCATGCTGCAGTTATATTAGTGGTATAGTTGTAGCAAGAACGTGTCGGCTCGACCGGGGAGGGACCACGCTCTCACAGAATACCAGCGGGAAATAGTAGCTTAATGCTGCTGTGTTTCGTATGATGAGTGTAGATAATCGGTGAGCCTTTTTACTGGAAACGAGGCATTCCATCTTAGTCCTCACGGGTGACAACGCATCTGCATTTTGTTTCGTAATCGAGTATAGATGTAGATTGTCTATGAGTCACAGCAACCACTTACCATCAGGTGGACAGTGTGCTCGTTTGTCACCCGATCCTATAAAAAAATTGCTTTCTCCGTATAGTGGGGGCATAACGGAATCCATCGACTACCACATACTGATAACAGCTCAGAGTAACTAACAACTGCGATTGCCAATCCGCATGCCAAGCGGAGCAACCTATGAGCGATGATCATGTTCAATAATGAACTTTAAAGACACCGTAATGAAGTTCACCTGGTGGTAGATGCCCATAGATATCTAAATTTATCCTCGATTAAATATTATATGCAGATGCGTTGCTACCTCTGAGGACCTCAGAGGAGCTGTCTCATACCGCGTAAGAAGATTCTCCGGTTCTCTACACAAGGAACCCTTTCAGAAATGAGGGGACGCCTGTACCCAGCTGTGGGACATATATGCGCTGTAAATTTACTTAATTTTTCGTGAGAGCGCGTGCCTTCCCCGGTCGAGCCGATCCATTCGTGCTACAACCGTGACATGGCTGCGGCATGATTATTAAATAATTGATTGATGAAATTTAAATCTCTGTAACACAGCAACAGGTCGACACTTTCGAGTATGTACAACGCCCTCACAGTATACCAGCGTAAAAATTAGCACAATACAGCTGTGCTTCGTGTGCCGAATGACGAAAACCGGGGACTCTTTTGGTACCGTTCCATTTCTTTTTGATGCTTAATAAGGTATATTTGTAGAGTAGTATAAGCATCTTTACTAGACTACAAGTGGCAGCCTCGTATCGGTAAGCCGAGTGTAGGGTGACCCCCGCTAGATTGAGAGGCGACGTTTTTTTTAAGATAAAGGTGACAAATGAGCACACAGTCCACCTGATGGTAAGTGGTCGCTGTGGCCCATAGACGTCTACATTTATCCTTGATTACAAATCAAGACGTAGATGCGTTGTCACCCGTGAGGACTAAAATGGAATGCCTCGTTTTCAGTAAAAGGGATCTCCGGTTCTCTACACTCACCAAACGAATCACAGCAGCGTTAAGATGTTATTTCACCTGTAATCTGTTTACTATAATATATTCAACACAAGGCTGCGCAAACACGGAACATTTCGGATTTTCTCACCCGAAAATAACTAATTATAACGAAACAAAACAAAATTAAACAGCCATTTACATTCCATGGCTTCCCACGTGATAGACGAAGTGATTAAAAAATAGATTGAGTTGAACAATTCATATTTTCTAAAGTTATCGTGTTTACCCCGCCATGCGGACTTTATAAATCGACGCCTTAAGCAACTTAAGCCACTTTTTTAATTTAAAAATAGCAATTAATTGACTTAAAAAAATTATAATAAGTTCAAAAATCATTTATCTTTCTAAAAATATGTTTTTTATCATTTATATGTTCAATATGAACGTTGAATATAAATTTTTTTTTCTTTAGAAACGTTGGATTCTTGATTTTTAGGTGCTAGTAGAATATACCTACACGCTTTAAGCCTAAGCCATGCAAAACAAAAATGTTTAAACTATGTCAGCTGTCAACGATTATGTAACATTGTTGACCCGGTTTCCGTCGTGTTGAATATGTAATGGCGGTATGTTTATAGGGCAATGCGGTAGTCCAGCTTGTTGAAACAGCTGGACTTTCCCGCGCGAATGTCACTGTTCGCCTGAATACAAAGTTGCCTGAAGATTTTTAAAGTAAATTATGCAAACATTTTAGTTTTTAAATATTGTACAGTAATATTAATAACATAACCAATGAAGCAAATCAATAAAAACCTTTCTTTATTAATGGAGGTAGGTAATGAAGGTCAACCCAGCTGTGGACAGCCTTTCTTTCGTTACTGAATGTGATCGAAACAATTTTTAATTTTTCGGAGTATGGTCACTATATCTACCATCACAAAGCACGGTCCTGAGCCACCTGTATCCTTTGATTCTTTTTCACCTGCATGTCTTACCAGGTTGTCACTCCGGCTAGTGGAGGGCCGCTTCACACTTCCCTACCGGTAGGAGGCTGCCAGTCGAGAACCTTTCTACCCCATCTGTTATCGGTTCTTCGAGTTATATGGCCGGCCCTTACTAATCCGTTAGGCTACGAGTTTGTCGGTTACTTTGGTTCTACTGCGGATTAAAGATGCGGATAATGGTACTGGTATACAGATTATATCAACATTTTTAACTACATTTTATGTTAGGACATATTTATCTAAAATCGCATTGGCATTTGTTTATATTACTATTTTTTTTCATCATTTCTAAGTTTATCACGCAGGGAAACCCCGAGAGTAACCCTCTCCATAGCTCGCTGAGCGACTTTGAGGTTCTTCAGCAGTGTTTTGTGGCAATCCTTGGGGAAGGCCTATGATCAGCAGTGGACTTGTGAAGGACTGTAATGATTTATAATCTACGTTCACCGAAAAGCGCATGTTAAATCAACACTTAAATTGCAATTTGCAACGTCATCAGTACCGACGGGGATCGAACTTAGTTTGAACGTGCTATGAGCAATTAAGAGACTGCCTGTAAATTAAAACTAAACCTATAAATTAACAAAAAAGTTAAAATTTAAGACATTTTTGTTTAAATTTGTCTAAGAATTTTAAAATCTGAGTAATTTTATCTATATACACAAAATGCTGGTACGTCTGTTAGCATCACGATCAAGTTTCACTGACGTAGGGACGACACGAAATAAAAAAATATGATTAATTATAATAAAAGACTTTGTCCGTATGTTATGTTAAGAAATTGCATCATTATATGCATCGTACCCATCATTTAGTTTTCAATTAAAATGTATACCTACACACAGTCCGTGTATGTCCAAATTAAACACAGGTATCCTTTCATTTCTGGGAGAGTTATTACGCAATATGTGCACTACGCTGCTCCAATACTTGATGACGGAATAGTTTAGACACTGGGGTGAAAACACTGCCAACTTCCTGACTCCAAACCGCTATTGAAGTTTTTTGTCAGAAAATCCCAGTAAATGATTTTTGGTCCGACCCGGAATTCGAACACAGGACTTCGTTATCAGCAGCCGCGTTTACAACCACTAAATCAACGACGCAAGTACGATCTCCATAATATAACTAATTATATAATGTAATTACGTAACGAATGTAATGTTTTGAATGTCTATAAGAAACAAATAAATATGGATGAACACATTCACAAATTCCATTCGAATTCGATTGACACAAATACAGCACAGCACATCTATCTCGGCGGCACATGGCAACTTATCGTTATGAATTTTTATATTTTTATATTCACGTTTAAATAGGCATCAAGTATATATCAATATATAATTAAACCACTAAACGATTAAATTATATTACCGTTGAGAGGTTTAGTTGCGGCGAAGAAAAAGAAGAAGCAGATTTTCAGGCAGGTTTTCGACTTCGATAATTTTTTTAAATGCAGAGATTTTTCTGAAGTGTGGAAAATCTACATAATAATTCAAAAATGAAGTCTTATGTAATAAACACCACGAATATGTACATCCGACATAATCATTTACCACTGATAATTAATTCGGTGTTGTTTTAAACAAAAGTAAGGCAGATGACTGCGCCTGCCATCGTACAGTGCAAACCAGTAGACCACAGTTCAAGAACCCTATGTAATGTATTATCAATGGTCTAAGAAGGTTGTTAAACCGTGCTAATACGGAGGGTAGAATATAAATTTTTATGTTACAATATAATTCTCACTCTCAGTGTATTTCCGTACAAGTTCAAATATGGATTCGTAGCAGCTATTTACTCGAATAGGTAGCAATATAGTGACGTGGGAGCTCAATGTTTTTGCTTTATAATATGACGTTATTTGTCACTTGTTGGTAAATAAATAAAAAAAACATCCCTTAGTAGTACGAAATGCTACAGCTGCTTAGAGAAGTCTACAAATAGTAGGCGATATGACACTATCACAGAGTTAAATTGCTTAAACTGAACCAGATTCATGAAGGAAACAACGATGCTGTGAAATTAATAAAAACAAAAATATTAAAATAAAAAAAGAGTAAAAACTGACTTCAAGAAAGTAAATATAGAAACAATCATATAACATATAACTAAAATCTAAAGTCATTGCTAATATATAATGTACAGAATTAAAGCCCGACTTGTGAAGCTGTGCTATGTGACTTTCACTTTTTTTATAATTTCTGAGATGTCCCATCTTAATTCTCAGGGGTGACAACACATCCGCATTTTGAATCTTAATGGAGTTAAGAAGTAGGTATGTATGCACGACAGTATTCATTTCAAATTATTTGAACTTTTCTTTCGGTCGGGAATTAAAAATAAGTTGATTAAACGCGATAAAATCCGTATAAATAGCGATATTCAGTTATTTAGGCTGTGCGATCCTTTAAAAAAAGCATTTGCAGCAAAACCGACTGTCTAGTTTTGTTATTTAAAATGTTGAGCAAACTGAAAATTCAATCTGTATGTAAAAAAAAACTCGCTCGGCACTAAAGTGGTTAAACGCTTGTTTTATAATATATAATAATATATAATTGTGCAATAAGTCCTTATGCATGACAAACACCTCTACGAATTAGAACCTACCTTTGAAAACGCTAATTTAAAAAACATGGCAAATGGACGATCAAATCACCTGATTATAATATACATACATATATATATATATACGTGGTGGAGCCATGCTGCTATTACGTTAGTAGTATAATTGTTGCACGAATGGGTCGGCTCGGCCGGGGAAGGAACACACTCTCAGAGAATACCAGCTGCCTCTGTGTTTCATATGGTGAGTGAAGAGGTGGACATCAGGTGGACTCAGTGCTCGTTTATCACCCTATCCTATAAAAAATAAGATTACCATCAGCTACTGCAGCCCATCGACACTTGCAACCAACTAAACAAAAAGGCTAAAACAGCGTACTCACCTCTGAGGGTTAAGATGGAATTTCTCTCAGCCTATAACTATACTGGCTCTTTATATCCTTCGCATCGGAACAGGAATAGTTAAGAAGGTGGTACCTTCACGGGCGGATTCCTAGGCAAAAAAATTAATGAATAAAATAATGCTGCACCCAATGATAAAGTTTTCTTTGTTTTTAAAAACAACAGAAAAAATAACCTATATAAGCAGATATAATATCAGCGTGAGTGTGAGACACAGTACATATAAGTTAATGGTCACGTAGAATTAATGAACGAGAAAAGAGTGACAAAGCAAATTGATATTGCAGATGTGAACGGCAGAGTCGGGAAGGTACGCTCTAGACGAAGATTTATCAACCAAATTTCTTAACCGACGAGTGTGTATGCGTACATATATGGATGTAAAGGAGGCGAGAGAGGTATCAGGATCGTGTCGAATGGAAGTCTTTAGCCTCTGCCTGACATCACTCTGGATGACAGGCGTTGTTTTGACAATAATAAGCGGCGCGTGCATCACATGGACTGGCGTAATAACAGACGAAACGTATTTTTGCTAGTAACTGAATATCGTAATCCTTTTGTTCCTTACTGCGTATTAAAAAAATTGCTCGTAAATAATAAAAAAAATTGCCATCTGCTACTAAAACAGGCTTAATGCAATATTAAATGCAATATTAAAACCCATTACGAATTTATAATTAACGAGAAGGATTGTACGTATAATATCTTCTAATATGATAACCATGGCAGTTCAGGGCCCACTGCTGGGCACAGGCCTCCTTTCACTTTTGAGAGAGTTTTAAAATTGTACGCGTGTTGACGTTGGCGAACTTCACGTGTCTTCGAAATATTTATTTTATTTATTTCTCAGACGTGCAGGCTTCTTTGCGATGTTTTCCTTCACCGCCGAGGACGTGGTAAATAAGCACGTAAAATTGCAATTAACAATGGAGCGCAGATATTTCTTTCTTAGGGTTCCGTGGTTAAACAACAAGGAAACCCTTATAGTTGCGCCATGACCTTCCCTCCGTCCGTCTCGTAGTGTACTCGTAGGCGCTACAAATCTGTAACTTGATATAATTATAGATATTAATCACACCTACAAAACTGTGGAAATAAAATCAAGAAAATAATTTTTATTTTGAGTACCTCCCATACAGGTAAATAGAGAATGATTTTTTTTACCCATCTATTCCATCGTACGGTATATCCTTGGATAGGTCTTTCAAAAACATTTGGGGTATGCAACAACTTATTTTTGATTCAGGAGTTCGATTGCGAAATATTAAGCTTTAAAGTCGTATTTTTTATTAGAGTCATTTATCCCCCCACCCTCCTCTACCAACTAAACCGCTGTTTTTCGAAATGTAAAAAGTATACTCAATAGTAGTATACGTATGAAATGATTTTAATTTTTAAAACTAACACAGCTAAGTAGAATTAACAAGTTAACGAGTCGACCAACTTATAAAATGCACTTGGATTAGTAAATTTTACTTACAACTCTATTGAAAATGACATAAAACTAGCTGCATTATAACTTTGTAATGTTATGGTAAACTTAAAAATAAAAAAAATTATGATTTTAAGAAAACGACTTATACACATGACTTATACGACTTTATACGCTTTACTTTTTTATACGGGATAGGCACAGGGAGGATCTTTCTAATTTACTTACTACTTTCGCTTATTTTTGGTAGTTAGTTATTGTAGGCCTCATTCAAAGCGTCAATATACATATACAATCATATAGTATCTTACAGTTTCGTTCATCTTGATGATATGGTATTGATATCACAGCTTGTTGAGAGAAGACGTGTTTCTGTAATTGTGGGAAAAAAAATTGATAAATGGTGAAATATCTACAAAATTTTAGTATTGAGTTGTATCAGAGTGTTCCATAGATAAAAAGCTAACGAAGTGTTGTGAAACGGTAATTAAAAAGTGTCGGAATAAGTGATAAAACTATAAAGTAATTGTGAAATCATCCATTGCTAACGGGAACATTTAACTGTGAACAAAGGATTGGACTTTGTACTCATTATTATCTACTCATCGTTATTAAAAAGAAATCGTAAAAAGTTCATACGAATTAAAAATTTCGCAACTTATGATCAGTTACTTAGTGGTCTAGTGGCTTGCACATAGTTTAACGGCTAACCCAACACTCGTTAGGGCGTAAGATCAAATCCCCGCATAAAGTTTTTTATTTTGGTTTATTTTATTTTATTTTTTCTCTTTTTTTATTTTTTCTCTTTAATACTTACAACGTTTTAAAAATTAGTTATATACGATGTCGTCACAGAAGACTTGTGCCGGGTGTCAAAATTCTCTGCCAAGGAGGGAGTATATGATTTGTGTCACGTGTAAGCTTGGATACGATTTGCTTTGCGCAAACTTGACATCTAAACACTTCTATCAGATGGATGCAG
>DWHP01005493.1:0-11902 GCA_018247895.1 Parnassius honrathi | reverse complement strand
TAAACATACTCGTCAACGACGTCTAGATGCTCCCAACAGCATAGGCATAGGTTTTTTTATAGGATAGGGTGACAAACGAGCACACAGTCCACCTGATGGTAAGTGGTTGCTGCGGTCCATAGATATCTACATCTATCCTCAATTATATATTAAAATGCAGATGCACCCGTGAGGACTAAGACGGAGTGCCTCGTTTCCAGTAAAAAGGGTCTCCGGTTCTCTAAATTTGATATGGACGTTACACATGCTCTTTGTTGTGTTGTTTTGGGAGACACATAGTGTTTAGTTCTTCCAGTCATAAGGACTACATCGTCGGCAAATTGAAAGTGAGTGATGTAATTGCCATTGATGATATTATCGTATCCTTTACAGTCCAGTAACTTGAAAACAAGCAATGAAGAGTTTCGGGGATTTTGTCCTACAATTCTGTGCACATGGATAGGTTTCGTACTCTGATTCCGTACTCGTATAGCCATCAAATCCCTACTGTACAAACACTTCAGCACTTCGATATACTGACAGCCGACTAAGCACCGCTGAAGGGACCGTATCACCGTCCATATTACGACAGAATAAAAAAAATACAGATAGCTTTACAGTATTGTGGCAGATGGTACTCCTCGGTCTTTTGCCGAAGGGTATGTGTGTGGTGTGTCGTACTAAAACCTTTTCGGAAGCCTGTTTTTTCGGGAGGCTGGAAGTTGTCGAGTCTACGTGCGAGACGATTCCGCATGACTATCTAAAACAGCCAAATGACGCAGCTCAGAAGAGAAATCAGTCTGTAGCTCTTCAAAAGGGCGTTGTCGCTTTTCTTGAAGAACAAGACCATTAAAAATAAACCTACCCTACACCTAATATGCTTAAAATAACTATCTACTTTATTAAGAAATACTCCGAGAAATTGAACGTAGACGTTGATTTGATAATACCTGCGTGTCCCAAACCACCGAAGTTGTATCGGTTACCATAAAAAACATAAACCGAGCGTCCATTACGTCCAATAGTTAGTCAGATCAATTTGCCAGACTGGCTCGAAACACACAGCTAAAACATTTTTACCACTCAGAGGACACACAAGAGCACACACTAAGGATTCATATTATTTTCTCAGTGAGATAAAAGACCTAAGTCTTACTGAAAAAGCAACCACGGTCAGTTTTAACGTACAGTCTCTATTTACATGCCTACCTGTTGAAGAGTGCATTTCATTATTTATAACCAAGAAATAAGAGAAAAATAACATGCTAGCAGAATATGCAATTCTACTCAGACATTGCCTTCCTACTGGCTACCTATTGTTAAAGGAAGAATTTTACAAGCAAGTAGATGGAGTTGCGATGGACTCACCTGTATCTCCCATTATCGCTGATATATTTCATGGAAGACTGTAATTTTAAGGTTTTACAAGCGATACGTAGACGATATTTTCACAATTTTACCGTCAGATAAAATAACTGAATTTTTAAAACATCTTTATTCCATATACTCTAAAATTCAATTTACTAGGCAAATAATTCGTTAGTCTTCCTAGATGTGTTAGTCATCCAAATTCCTGATAACGCTATTAGTCACACCGTGTATACAAAAAAGACCCATACAAGCCAGTTTTTAAACGTTGAATCTCACCATCATCCTTCACAGTTAGCTACCGTGATCAAATCTTTGTTACAGAAAGCACGGATCTGTGTCAGCAAATAGCTGGCCGCCGAGCTTCGGCACGTCAAGCAGGTTCTGCACGACGCAAACTTCGGGTTCCACGCCTACGTCACGGTAACCGAGTGAAGCCGGCCAGTCAAGCTTATGCCTGCTCTACTACCATATGTCAGAGATGTCACATACAAGTTTGGCTACATCTTGAAGCGAGCTTCTATTAGAACATTCTACAAGCCGCCGAAGAAGATTGGTAAGTTCTCACCATACGTCAAGTGTCACATCCCTCTATAAGACGTAGGAGTGTACAAGCTTGATTGTGAATGTGAATTTTTTGTTTAATATAATGTAAAATGATTAATAAGAACCTGTTTAAAAAACATATAGTGGACGCGAAGCAACATCGTTCCGGAAAGTCTGTAGTTTGTGATCATATGATGGGGTAGAAGGCAATTACATCAGATTTAATAGACCACAAAACCTCGCAAAAGAACATCGATTCCTACCAAGGATGATACATGAAGCCGTAGAAATTAATAGAGAAGAATCCAGATTTCGTGTGGCTCCAACGGTGACGTTTACAGCTGCTTATAGAACCACTTAATCTTATTTATTTATTTTATTCTTTATTGCACCAAAAATTTTGTACAAAAGGCGATCTTAATGTTATATGGCATCCTCTACCAGGTAACCTTGGGTAGAACAGAGAGAGAGAGAGAGAGAGAGTTATGGGCAGTAAAGTTGTCATGATCACGTTCAATTCAAATATATACATACTACACATACATAAAATATATATACATAGTATATACACGTATATATTATATACACATACATATATAAATAATATAACTAATACAGGTCAACAGGCAATTTATTCCAGAGGGTGATGGAAGTTACTGTGAAAGAATTTGACATAAACCCAGAATGATGGAGAGGAGTAGACAGTAATAATTTGTGTGAAGATCGGAGATTGAGAAAATGAGTATCACTACGGAATTGGAATCTTTCTTTTGGATAACGGGGTTAGGAAGAATAACTAAGAACTGAAAACAGAGTGGACAGGATTCGAAAATTTCTGCGCTGGCGTATAGTCAACCACTTTAACAGGGAGCGAAATTCTGATACGTGATCATATTTGCGCAGACCAAAGATGAATCGTAAGCAATTGTTAAGTAACCCGTCCAACCTATTTAGCAGCTCCTGAGAGATTAGAGACACAAACATTGCATAGTCAAATAATGGAAGAATTAGAGATCGGAGTAGTAGCTTGGTTGAAGGGGGCAGAAAGAACTTAAGACGATAGATGGAACGAAGTATCTTACTCGAAATCTCAGGTGTCTCGAAAATGATGTTGCTGCACTTGGTCTTCAGTTACGACAGTTAGGTCTTTCGGGCAGACAGATCTCTAGCAAATACTCTTTTTCCGCTCAATCGCTTCTTCAATACGAGCTATGTTGTAGTCGCGTAAGTCCCTCCGCATGCATTTGGATACCTGTCTATTCAATTGCCGATATGTTGTCGAATCCGCTGAAGACTGCTGATTCATTTCCTGTCTAACAGCCATGACATTAAAAGTGTAATTGGAAAGTTTTTTAAGTTTGTGTTCTTCTGCGATGGGTTATATAGGACTTAGCTTAACCCGCATGAATAGTTTCTACGAGCTTCTCCACTGTTGGATTAGAGAGACGAAACGAGACCTCTCCAAATTAACGTTAAGGTTCAGCATATTTTCACCCTCGCACACACTGAGATATCACTGAATCCATCTAGTCATCATACTGAAGTCAATTTCTTTTCTTTTCGCACCGTTGGGGCTCAACCAGGTCCACTTTGCGTTTAAATCTCACATTAACACCGTATAGGTTTTGGAGGAATGCATGGCTTTAGAGATTTCATCAAACATTTCCTCCACCTCCTCATCAGGATGTGCCAAGGTTGGTGCGTAAGCCTGTACGACCTTCGATGAATACCGTTTGGATATTCTGAGTATAAGATACGCAACCACTGTCGATACAATCCCAATCTCTACAACTTTACGTACGTACTTTATACAAGGTGTAAATGTAAACACCGTTGTCACTAAACCATAGGTAGGACGTATAGTAGGACGTAATCACCGTAAAGATCACCGCCCGCCCTAGCTACCTACACAACATTCCAATAAAAACACAATTGGTTCACATAACTTTTCCTTCATACTTTAATCCTGGCTTAGGACAAATTTCAAAGGAAAAATTGAGATTTTACTTAAAAAAAGGTTGATATTTTTCATTGAATTTACGTTCCATAAGTGAAACCAAACCACTGGTTTCAAGGATAACGGTGTTTACCTAACACCTTGTATGTCGCCAGGTCAAGTCATCTTAGGTGGCAACCGAACCCCCACTGAAGACTCTTAGCACCCCCTGCCCTATCGTTACAGGGGCCGCTGTTCGTAGGTCTCATCATGCGGGGTACATTGGCACAGTTGCCACGCAAGACGAGCGGGTTGGCAACCGCAGATTTTTATTGTGTTTTTGTTGTTACCAGGAAGATGCTGCTCCCTATCTCCTGCGTGTTTCCACCGTCACATCTTACGACTTTCACGGAATTTCAATTGCTCGGTTGGGTACTTGCATTTATTCGTTTTTAAAGCTGAGCGAGTAATTATTTTATTACTTGCTATTTAAAGAGCTCCCATGTGGTGAGAAATTATCACCCCATTTTGTCCCGCGGTTATATCTCTCTCTCTCCTTCTCTCTCGCTCTCTCTCAATCTTTTGCCCTTGTGCGTCTTACCTGAGAAAAAGCAGGGGAAGGAGCTGCCCTTTGGATGTGTACAAAAGCATCCCGTGGTGTTTCACCTTCCAGCCACCGATATAATCCGTCCTTGCCGTCACGAGGCGGTAATGCGTAGGCAATTTCTCTTGTAAAAATTACTAGAATACGCAAGTTTTAAACACTGGTTTAAATTAATTAATTTTGTTTCAGTGTGTTATGTTTATTTATAACAAATTTTTAATTATTTTGTTTCGTGAAATTTAAAGATCTACACCTATTACCTACAAAATAATAAAAAAATAATATAAATCTTAATAGAACTTTAGTCGCGGTTTTATTTATTGGTAGAAAATTAAAAGCACAAATTAACAGCTTGTTTCACCACAAAAAATAAGAATATATTACAACCTCCCCTCCTATATTGCCCTCCAAACCCAATTTTTCAATTTAGACTAGCCACATGTGCATGTCAGGACTGTAGTGCTCAAATATATCTATGGTATCAAATATTTATAATAAATATAACACAGGTGCACTCTCTATTCCCTCACTCTACATTTTTATAGGATATATAGGATTATAGGACGGTAATTCGACACAACCGAAGAGAGATCCGCCTCAGAACCAACGGCTTTACGTACTTTTCAAGGCACGGGTTTAAACACCGCCGACTTCCTTTGGACTGCTTTTAAGAATTTTTTGTCGGAAAAATCCAACAACTGATATCGACCCGACCCGGGATTCAAGTCTGGGACTTCATGATCAGCAATTGCGTTTAAGACCAAGAATATTTTTTTTATTACTTTTATATCAATATAAGAAGATAATAAATGTAAAATTGTAAATCTGCCCGATAGTAAATCAGCATTTTATCTAGTTTCTCAACTTTTAGGAAATTGTCTTCGAAGGCAACTTGCCAAGGAAATTGCATTTTCTAACATTGTTAATACTATCTTAAGCGCGCTTCGAAAATTGCCCTCTTAGTGAATTATAATTACCGGACATAATATTCCATACAGTATTAAATTTAAATAAATTGTTTTCTCCTAAGTATCAATTTTTTTATCAGTGCGATTATTAAGGGACTGTTACTTAAAAATTTGTACATTCGAATCCAACATTCGATTAAAGTGGTAATTTTGTAACAGCATGGTCGCAGAAGTGGCCACACCACCGCGACCAATACTGAGCCAAAGCGCTACAGAGTGTTAAAACAAGATGTTTGCAACATTTAAATAGAAACATTCAATTTAAACACGTAAAAGCAAAAAAAGTGTAAGAAAAGTAAAGCTGTCTCGTATATGGTCTATAGCTATGAAAGTCGACCATTAAAGCCGAATAATTTTAAGACAGGCAACGTACGTCCAACCTAAATGTTTTGTAAACCGCTTTAGCACTGTCTTGTGTAACAAACTACCGTTCTGTGGCACTGGCCAGTGCGGTGACCGGAGCAGGCGCGCGGTTTCATTATAGAATCACTGCAAGGTATACGTTTAAAATGCGCTTTAATCGCATTTTTAGGTTTTTATTGTGACAACTATTATGATTCATATTTCGATCCTCAAATTGTAGTTTCAATAATGTGTAGTACTTATAATTATTGTAAAATGTTTTTACGCGCAAAACTTACACCCATTAGATTTACAGAGATTAAAAGGTTCATAAAAACACTAGATGACTCAAATGGATCTAATCCATATTGTTTGAAATTTAAGAAGAATAAAAACACGTTTACGATATACAGATTGCTTTACATCTACATTACAGGTTCAGCATACGTATTGCAGTACTTCAAATTATAATTTGACATATTTGTCTGTTTTGCTATCCACTATTCATACCCCACTTTTCGACTGTCACATCAAAATACGTAACGCCAATTTTGGTTTCAAGTCTAGTTACGTACATATATAATGACATTATAATATAGTGTCGTATAATAGAGGGCATAAGGCTTTATCTATTATCCATCGAATACAGCCTATATTTCTATTTTAGGCAGTGGCTTTCACTGCTGAACACAGACCCCCCCACAGATTGCCTCTGAAAGAGTCATTGCCGTAACTTCCAGGCTATAGGCGACCGCTGTTCCCACTTCCTAATTTGTTCCCCTCTGTCGCCTATTACAACACTCATAGGACAATACGGGGTCATGAATATTGTTACGCTGCCACAGTACGGAGAAATCGGTCGAATTAATCTCAGCCGCCCAAATTTCGCGAACGCACTACGCGGCAAACGTACCGATACCATCCACACCATCTGGATGCTTGGCGGTCTACCACTGTATGTTTCCCATGGAGTTTTCTTCCGCGTACGACCTCTCTGTGGAATAGTTTACCACCGGAGATTTTTCCGGACCGATACGACATGGGGACCTTCAAGAAAAGAGCTTACTCCTTTCTAAAGGGCCAGCAACCGCACCTGTAATTCCCCTGGTGTTGCGGATGTTCATGGGCGGTGGTAGTCACTTAACATCAGGTGAACCGTATGCTCGTTTGCCCCCTTTTCTATATAAAAAAAAGAACTCAATCCCCCATATGAAAAAGTGATTTTGGTAAGCCACATGAAAATGAAGCGAACAGTAAGAACAATTACAGCCCTCATGCAGGATAGCCGATAGCGTCATGACATCACACGTTATTTGAAGCGTTGCCTGAGGTACTGGACGGATAAGCTAACATAACTGGTAAAGGTCCTGTGGGGATAGCCGAATTAATTTATGGACAACCACTATCGATAATGAGCCGTGGTTCAGGAGCTATGCGCTAGCAGTAAATTTCATAGTACGCGAGTAACTCGGTTTCGATCCACGTTGACACCTACGAAATTGTTAACTGCAAGCAATTAAGATAAATGAGCACTTAGCTCATTTATCCCGTGGTCAACGGTGAGGGAAAACATTGTGAAGAAACCTGAATATAGGCTTAATTAGCATGTATTTACATGGAAATGCAGACATTGAATAAGACCTACAAACAAGAAATAAGTAGCAATTATGAAAACTGATGACATCATTATTGGGGGGGATGTCAACGCACAGAGCATCTGGTGGGGTTGCAATGCCGACGATAACAGAGGAAAATCTATCATGGATACGTTAGCTGAGCTAAACCTAGACGCCTTAAAATTGGGCACAACACCAACTTTCGTCGCTCACACACTGGGAAAATTATGCACTAGTATAATTGATGTCACAACCTGTTAATTATCATTATTACACCGAATAGTAGACTGGAGAGTAGATGACCAGCTTTGCACAATCCCAAACCATAAAGCCATATTATTTAACCGACGTTTAATTAACATTAAGACTGAAATCACTACTAGGGGCACAGGAATATATAAATATTAAAAAAGCGGTTTGGGAAAACCTAGAAAACGAATTAACGGCAGAACTGCAATAACATAATATTGTTAAAAATAAAATAGGCGAAATTGAATCACTAGAATAGCTAGACGATATTATTAACAAATACACACAATGTATACTGGCAGCTTGCAACAACAGCACATCTTTTATTGAACATGAATGAAAATTTAAAACAGCTTCTTTGTGGAACAAAGAAATAAAATAAAAGTTAATCATGATCAGGAAAAGACGAAGGATAAAAAACGCACACCCTGGGAGAAGAAAACACGTAGTAGACCTATATTTGGAGGCAAAACGCTACTACAATAATGGTATAGAAAACGCCACAACTACTAGCTGGGTAAATCTCTGCTATAAGGAAGAAAAGGAATCTATGTGGAAAAGAACATACCGAATATTAAAAATATGTTCAAATAGAGAAGATAATAAACTTCTTCGGGATCCCAGCGGCTGAATTCTTTTAGAGTTAGAATCAGCTAAATACCTTGCTGATACGTTCTATCTAGATGACATTCCGGACATAGACAATTAAGAACAAGCCAAGATGAGGAATAATACCCAAAAAGTATAAAAAAATGATTAACGAACATATCTCTACTAAAAGTTTATTTACACTAAAAGAAATTCAGAAAATTCTCAATAATGTGAGTTCAAAGAAAGCTCCTGGAGTAGATGGACTAACATCGGATATTTGCCAAGCTGCGTTTGAAAACAACCCGTCCCGTCCCGTCGTTAGAAGCTCATGTCCCAAAATTGTGGAAAAAAGCGATTATTAAGATTATTTATAAGCCAAATAGAGATGACTACACTCAATCAAAGGCATACAGAACAATTTGTAGGACAAAATACTTGAAAAATTATTTGTCAATCGGGTCTAGTGGCGGCTTGAAAAAAAGAATAAAATAAACTACAGACAGTACGGCTTCACTCCCCAAAAAAGTACCGTAGATACCCTATACGATACTATATAGCTAATAAAAAGGGACTAAAAAAACCATTGTTTTACTGGTGTCATTGGACAATGAAGGCGCATTTGATAATGCTTGGTGACCAACAATTATCAATGAGCTTCACTCCTAAAATGTTGACGCGTCTATGTTAAAGCTCATAAATAGTTATTTACCGGAAAGAGAAATGCACCTCAAGTACGCTGGACAAAAAATTAAGAAATCAACAAAGGTTGTATCCAAGGCTCTACATGTGGACCTATGTTTTTGAATACTCTACTCGATCCATTGTTACAAACAACGGAGAACACACAAGCCCACGTTCAAGCCTTTGCTGATGATATTTTGTTTATCGCCATTAACCAAGATACACAAAAACTAGAAGTCTTAAAATAATAACAGAATGGGGCAAAAAACATAAACTAAGATTTGCTCCTCATAAAACTCAGTCGACATTAATAACAAGGAAACTAAAATTTCATCGCCCTTCGCCAAAAATGGAAGAAGTAGAACTACAATATTCGGTATTTAATAACTAAAGTATCAACTAAAAGTTCTGGGTTTCACAATAGACAAAATTATAAATTTCTAATACTAACTCCTGATCTCCAGCACACTCTTATCAAAAACAATACGACTCGCGCTAGGAGCCAAAGAGAACGCAAGTATATATGAAATTAAGAGAGGTAAGGCAATGGAGTTCCTACCAGGAAGATAAATTGAAACAAGAATAGCCCCTTATATTCTACCACATCCTTGAGAAAGAATACAATGAAATTTCAATCACATAAACAAGCAGAAGGATATTGACGAGATAAAAAACGAATGGGGTAGAATCTTCACCGATGGAAGCACGATCGACACCAGGGTTGACGCAGCAGTAACAGTTTGGCACGACGGACTCGAAATTGAAACAATTACTTTTAGACTGGAGAGCTACCGCAGTGCTTTCCAAGCGGAGATGATGGCAATACAGAGAGCACTAAAATATATAATAAGCAAGAAATATTCAGGAGCAAATATATTCAGTAAATTGGGATTGGCAATTACAACCATCTGTGACGCGGCGTCTCCTAATCCAATAGCTTCAGAAATACAGGAAATTATCAAGACCCTAGAGGACAACCAGAAGCAAGTCAAGCTCTATCGGATTAAAGTGAATTGCGAAGTAAAAGGCAACGTAAGAGTAGATGAACTTACTAAGCAAAGTGCTATAACAAATAAGCAAAGCTTGGCTTGTGACAAGTTCCCATTGTTGTATGCAGAGCGCCTCACCAGAATCTTAACTCTGCAAATATAGCAAATGAAGTACGAACAGGCGACAACCAGCAGTATAACGAAGAAATTCTTTCCAAATATTGTTCAAGCTCGTAAGATATTAAAAACCATAAAAATAAATAATTTAGTTACACACTTATTTACCGATCATGGTGGAAACATAGCCTATTTGTATAGGTATAAATTGTCGCCATACCAATGCTGCACATGCGATGAAACTGCAAATCAAACCGTAGAGCACATATTAATAGACTGCCCACGATTTGGGAAAAGAAGATATGAGACCGAGTGCAGCATGGGTGTGACGATAGCAGCAGAAAACTTAAAACTTATTATAGAAGATGACAATTGCCGAACTATCTTTATGTAGTTTGCTCTTTTGGCATTAAATTTGACACAAAAAAATGGCAGCAAATTATAGACTAGTTTATGTAACAACTTATATAATAAAGCAGATAGCAATTTACAAATGTATTTTAGTTTAAATTAACTTTAAGTTAGTTTTAGGTTAACTTCTTTAATTTAAGTAAACTTGTTTTTTATTTTTTATTATTAACAACCGGTTAACTAAACTAAGGAAGTGTAGTAAGGAACTAGCACTTAATAATATAATAAGATAAACCCAAGTAAATACTAAGCTCAGTACAAAAAAATAGAATAAAACAAAGATAATACGCAATTTCGTGCGCAGCTTAAAGATTGCGTGCAACGCATCAACGAAAACCTGCAACAGTGGGCTCTCGAGGTGGAGAAGCTGGTGCGAAAAGCATACCTGCGCTTATTGAAGGGGACCTGGTGTAGACGTAGAGTAGATCCAGCTGCCCTAAGCGAACTGTAGAAAGGGAAGGTGAACGATCTTGGGAGGGTGGTGCGGCCAACAGCACCACCCAGCAGCAGCAGGGAAATGAGTAAATGCCCAAACCGCGGGGCGGGTGCTGGCTGATGTTAAAAGAGTAATTATCAAGGGCGAGTTCAACGGAATGCCGCGTAAACTGAACATAGACACTGGAGCCTCTCACACGGTTGTTAGTTCCCAAATTATAAGTCAGTTTCTTGGGGACTCCGCATACAACCGTGAACGCATTAATTTGGTAACAGCGATCGGTCAGCGTTTACCCGCCCGTGGAGAGAAGCAGATGGAGTTGAAGCTAGGCAACATGATTTACCTGCATAATGTCATCGTGGCTGATATAATGGACGACTGCATCCTAGGCCTAGATTCATGAGGAAGAATTATTGTGAAATTGACGTTAAGCAAGGTTTTTCGAAATGTGGACAAGAGGAAGTTTTCGTGGAAGGGGCGTCACCAGGGAACGTATACAGCCTTAATAGGATAGTTCTTCCGCCGAGACTGGAAACGATTGTGCCGGTTAGTCTTCCTCGGAATCCTGGGCAAGCTCATCGTTGTATACTCATGAAGAGGTTGGACAATGACCTTCCGTGGAAGGTGGCTCGAACTTTGGTCAGAACCACTGACATCTCGGGAGTACGTGTGCTGAACCTTTGTGACCGGGAACAGATTATTGAAAAAGGCACTAGGGTTGGTACTTGTGAGGAAGTGAATTGGTTGCGTCGGTGCCAGTATCTATTGACTGGAACCCCCAGCAAGGACGCACAAACGAGAGTGACCAAACTTTTAGAAGACTGTCGCAGTGTTCTCTCCCCGAATCAAATGGTCAAGTCAAGGAATTTGTTACTCAAGTACGCCGATGTATTCTCGTCAAACGATACTGACATAGGGAAGACCGGTTTAGTTCAACACAAAATAAACACAGAAGAAGAATTGCCTATCCGCCAGCGACCAAGAAAATTGCTGGTAGCACGTGAAAAGGAAGTGGAAACCATGATTGAGGGAATGGTGAAGGATGGTGTCATCGAACCTTCATCTAGTC